>SJOL01005107.1:0-10776 GCA_004794785.1 Opisthorchis felineus | reverse complement strand
AAAATAAATCGGAGCTGCATATACCCTGGACATATGGCATCAATCAATACCCGGCAGAAAGCTTTCCTTGTTACGTCGTCCATATGTGATGGAGAAATACACCAACTATTATGGCCATCCAACCGTCCTTTGAAGCTTTTGTTTTCCGTAACTATACAACAATCAATATATCTCACATATTATATTCAAACATAAGTGCTTATCTTGGTCACGGTAGGTGGCAGTTAATTATTGTCCGCTTGGCAACTGTGATTACTTTTCTTACTACCACAGGATTCACAATGTAGCAAAACGTCAAACTAAGGCACCATTCATTTACGGGTGTTACTAAGCAGAAAACTTATACGCAGGTATAATGGATGTGAACAACCTGTGCAGATTGTGACTCCATGATCGTCAAACTTCCATGAAATGTGCACAATATCTCCGTAATTTAACTGACCACACTTTCCTCTTTTGGTTAGCCTTTTCAAACAGCCCATTCCTGTTCGCCCCCCAACCAGACGTTTAATCATTAAGAAGTATGTTTTAACTTCTCAAGAATTAATATAGGCCTATCCACACAATCTCAAACGGTAGACTTCATGAAGCTGCCTGTATTTGCGCATTGCCAGAAGCTAAGCGAACTACTTCCTACCGCTGAATGACACTTACTGCATTATTTATACTGGAATTAGTATTTCCGTTCCTTTTCATTAAACTATTTGATAGTCCGCGGGATTTTCTGTTCAAAGGAATCTTGCACTTTCAAGAATGAATCGGACCTGATTTAAAGTAACTTTGTACATGACGGGTTGCGTTACGTTCACGAATCCCATTTTTGTTTGGCCCATCAGCAAACCAAGCCCGCCTTATATCGCAAATCATCTGCAGGTTGGGCGTGGCACAGTTCCCGGCTAACTTATATAGGTTGCAAGGTAGACGCGGAGAATTTCGTAGGGATACTTAACAGTATACAGGAGATCGCAAAAGTTCCCACTACCGATAGGTTTGAAGTTCTAAAAGCAGAAAGCCCAAGCGAACAAAAAGTGTTTCTACCAGTGTATATTAAGGCCACCAAAATCGGACTAAGACGGCGCGGTGTCAGATGTTGCGGTTTTTGCTGGATTCATGTTAACAACACTGACTTGCGATACTCGTGTACTAGGATCACAATCATTCTTGAGTCCCTATCAAACGGGGAAAGAAATAGAATTCATTCACGGCCATGGAGTTTTCAAACTTGTTGAACAGTCCTTCAATTTGATTTGTTTGTTTGGGTGATGTGAAGAATTCACGCTCAAGCAATTGTGGTTCCAAGAGTACTCTTCCTCTTTTGGCGACAAAATAATTATGATTGGTGCAACAACTGAAGGGGCATTCTTGCTAGAAATCATTTCTCGCAAAGTAAAGTTTAATGGTAAGCTTGTCATGAACAACTCAGTCGGGTACTCTGTTGAGTGTCCGGTAACGTCAACGTTTAGCTATATCGCTAACGAAGGTAAGGGAAAAGAAAACAATGAGATAAAACTTTTCGCTTTTTTACAGATTATGAAGTAATTTCCTATTGTTAAAAAATTAATACCGCAATTTTTTAGTTAACTGGAGATCGGCAGCGTTTTTGCACTGCTTCGGACCTGGAAATTTGTTACACAAGCATGTGACTGATGTGAAATTTAAACGAAGTAGATATTCTGCGGTGAAATCAAACAGTATTCCCTTGCGGATAATCGACAAGTTTCACGCAACCTGAGCGACCTTTATTATCAGAGGGTAAGTGTATATGCGTATTCTTCCCATATCTGACTGCAGTCTCCGCTCCAGTGCCTATTGCCAAAAGGAAAACTCAACGGCAAGGACCACAACAGCGTGGGAGTGCAAAAGTTAGAAAGGCCTCGCGCTGTTTTTTGACACTGATACAGGCTGCTCGTTCGGCTTGTAGTAAATAACCATCAACGTCGACCGTAACTCTATGATATGCCTGGACACTTGTCACAGTCGGTCATGCTTCTGTGGCGAAAATTCATCAGCTATTGCTAAACTGATTGAATGATTCAGTGATATGAATGCTTGGCGGCTTCCCGACCGAGCTTTTGGTAGAGTTTTAGGCTTCCAGTTGATTCCTGGCATTCCGGGGCAATTTTCAGGAATCTCACCTTCTTGACATCTCCCTTTAATCTATTAAACATTAGATTTTCAACGGTTCAAGATGGAAAGTTTCCACCATTTTTAGAGTGAAAGTCTTGTTTTAAGCAATGGATTTATCATGATTCCATATCATGGATCTCATCCGGACGATATAGATTACTTGAGAGATTCTATTGTGGACGGTTCCACGAATATAGTTGCGTTACTCTGGGCGATAGTTCCTCGCAATCACCCGGTTTTCAATCAGTAATAATAAAAGGTACAAACGATGGATCCAGTGTATGCCCAAGAGGTTAACTTCATAAGCAGCTATATCGACAATGCCACGATTGCGGTGACCCACCAGCTCCGTCACAATCGGATTCACCAAGATACCAAAACCCACACTCTGATGCGTTTCTGGCGGTGTTCATTTTCTGTCTGTATTTCAGTGATTTAATTTTCCTCTAGGTGCTCCTGGATACAATAGCAACATCGAAAGCTGCAATCGTTCTTCAGTTTGCCCTCAATGATACGTAATTGCGATGATCATTGATTTGTTCATCGTTTGCGGCAACCATTACTCGAAACAGGTTACTGACTGACTCTGCATCGTGAAGTCCGTGATCGGCTGCATCCTCAACTAGTGTTTTACGTCCGACACCGGTTTTCTTTGTGGCTATGTTGATTGCATCGTGCGATTCGCCACATTGCAAACATGTCGAAAGTAGCCCTGCCTCATTCGAAATAATACCACGGAAGGTTGTCTTGATGTAAACTTGGCAATATTGAAAATGAGGTTGAATATTGGCCTCTAAAAGTTGGCGTTTCGTGTTTGAGATCCAAGAGGCTTTGGAACTCGTGAGTAATGAACTGCAGTGTTACCTTAAGAGACTGTTTAATCTTGTTAATTAACCCTGCCTCGGTAGCACTCCATGAATGCGACTGACGGTGCCATATGGAAATAGGACACTTTGAACTGGTCTTCCGTCATGATAGACAACTTGAATTGTTCACATTCAGGATTGACTCTGCTTGCTCAAGTGATATAGTCTTTGGATTCCATTTTCGTTAGTTCATACATTGGTAGGGCATATTAAAAATGACGAACGCTTACCAAAAATTGTCGACAGTTGGTGCATAGCTTTGTCACACCTGAGATCTGGCTTGCTTTTCGCAGGCTGAATTTGGAATACCGTGTGTGTCCGGTCGTAGTACGCCTTCTGAGCGATAAGTGCGTTCTCCAGGCGTCAACTCTGGGTGACACTGCGACTGTAAAAATGCCTTCGTAACGTCTGAATGACGAGTGGAATGTTAAACTAGTATCAGGATCAAAATGGAACTTTTTGATGCTGTTGGCAATCAAGTCGACTGACTACTCATCTGTGGCAGAATTGGCAAACGAACTTCCAGTAGTTGCGTCAAGGTTTTCACCAAATACAATCGTGCTGCTTAAGACTGTTTCTTTTTATCCAGCAGAATTTGATATTTTCATGGTTGCGTAGGATCGGCTGTCGCAAGTCTGGTATACCTGACTGTTGTCCTCGCTCCAGTGCCCAATGCCTGAAAAACACACGCCTTCAAAGAACGCAAACGGTTTATTGCAAGCAAGCGGGTGCCTGCGTATGCAAAAGCGTCAACGGCGTCGTGATATTCAAGAGACATTCCTTTGCATTGATCCAGGTTGTCTGATCGACGTTTAATGGACAACGATCGACATCGACCCTGCCACCATGGAATGTCGTAGTCGGTCGTGCTTTTGTGGCGTGTCTGAACACTCGTCGGCTTTAGCTGAGTTGATTAGGTGATTTCCTGGCCTGAATGCTTGCCCGCCTCCCATTGAGATATTGTTCGAATGTTAGGGTCTTGTTAGGTTTCGGGCACTTGCTTTTATTTCCAAGAATCTAACCTTCCCGACCATTCTAATATATCAACAAATGCTACGTGAACATTATATTGGTTTTTGCTTTCTTGGCTATCGGTGACAACTTTGCATGAATCGAAAGTCTAGTGATGTTTGTAGACACGTGGATGCATCGAAATTCCTAGTCATTAAAATGGTATCCAAAGAGGCTTGGAAAGCGCGCAAATCTACCTTAGATGCATCTTCTCTTCTTATTGTTTATAGCTAAAGACGATTCTGCATACACAGCAGAAACGTAAAGCGTAACACATTCTGAAATCTGCAAAACTAGGGTTGCCGAAAGAAATGTAACCCTGGCAACCAACTGGTGTAAAAGACTTCCGGAGTAGATTTGTATGTTTAATTTGATGACAAATCATGACGGGTGTTAAGACATTGTCAATGCCAGGCGTCGCAGTGTCTCACAGCCGTTTGCCGCAGGTGGTTAACTTCACAATTTTTGTTGCCGTTTACTTTGACGAGCACCAATATTGCCTGTTGATGAACAGAAATACGTGGCGATTTTCCATGCGTGTCAAGATCCCCCAGCTGATTTATTCAAATACAGTTTTGTATAACGCAACTTCATATTTAAAGGCGCCAGTTAAAGAAGGATTTTTGGAGGGGCCTTCGGTGACTGCTTCCGAGAAATCAGGCCGGCACAGCCCATTTAGTGCCCCCGCTAGTTACAGACCGGCAGCTTTATATGTGCCGCCTAACGACAATCCTAAGCGTTATCATCAGAAAAAACATTCTTAACTCTGGGACTTAATTTGCTTTTTGTCGGTTTATTTAAGCCGCAGGTGACTGGCAGCTATGTGCATGGAGAAAAAGTCCTATTTATTTTCCCATATAGGGATGCCAATACCTTGGAGACTGCGGTCCCATTAACGGACGACATTACATTGTGCTGTACCAGCTAAATTCCAAACATCCAAAAACTCTAATTAAAACAATAATCAAAAGCAACTGTTAGTTGATTACCTGTGTGCCTAATGGATGGAAAACACTCAGTGACATGGATGCCCATTTGCGTTTCGAACTCGCGTGCGGTGGGCACCATGTAGGGGGTGTCGATGATTTTTAAATTTGGCTTGCTTCAAGTTACCATCCAGTAATTTACAAATAAAGAAAGCAAGGATGTGCGTGGAATATGCAGTTATTGCCATTCACGTGAGCTCGAAGCATGACATAATCATCAGTGGACACGTTTAAGGGTTGGTTTTCAGAATTTAGCGATGGCAGCAAAACGTATTGCCTTTTGTGACAACAGCTACAAAAGCACTCTACGTGAGCATTATCGGACCGACCGAAATTACTATATGATTTGCACGGTGACATGCCAGCCTGTTCACAAACCCTGTTCCTCAGTCAAATTCTTCAAATATCTCAGCATAAGTTATATGACACAAGCCGTTCAGTTTAAAGTCGATATCGCGGCGGACGTTTCAAGCCAGGGTACGCTTCCCTCAACCAAGAACCCGTATCTTTTGCTACTTACCCGGTGCTTCAGGTGGTTCAATTTCGAATTTCCCAAAATAAAACAGATGACCGTTTCCAGTAACCTGCACCGTTGGTTGGGGCATCCATCAAACCCGTTGACTGAAATCGCATATTTGATCTTTCCCTTAGCGCTCGCAGCTGTAATGTATGCTTTCGTTTTGATGAAAATACACTTTCTGTACAGGTCGCTATTACATTCGTACAGCTTGAAACTCAGGCCTATAACGACGAAGTCTATGACAAATGTTTATACTTTCATGTATCAAACTAAGTTGCTAGATGGCTCGTAGCTCACCTCTTATGCGCAAAGCAATACCACGAGTGTTGCCTTTTGAAAGCATCCCACCTTGTTGCGGCTCAACATGCCTTGCGGCCGCAAAAACTGCTAGACTTTGCATCATTTTGTATTCTATGGTGATATGGATCACTTTAGCCCCTTCAGTTTTAAAATTGCGTTCACAGCTATGGACTCCCAACAGAAATTTGGAAGGATGCCGTTTGGTTTGTCGGGGGCGCCATCCACATTCCAGGGCTTGATGCTTTGTTTATTGACGGGACTACAGAAGGTTGCCATGTATGCAAACGAGACCGTTGTGCACAGCAATTCGGAACCAGAGCATGCAGTTCACTTGAAGACTGTGTTGAAGCGTATACGGGGGGAGGGCCTGAAGTCAAGACACCGCTCGCTTGGAGATCTGTGACACTGCTGAGGCCTAAATTTGGTCACAGAGAGGTTAGCCGGCTGCCAGAAAAACTGGCAAAGGTCGAAGAACGCTCTGTGTCGAAATTAATGCGAGCCCTACGGCAGTTTCTTTGACGAGTTGCATACTACATCCGGTTTGTCAAGTGTTTCAACACGATTACTACTCCACTGTATGACTTACTTGGGCGAAATTGGAAATTCCAATGGACAAAAGAAGCACACGAGGTTTTGAACGTGTCGAAGCGCGGACGTTGGATCAGCAACTGACCCTCAAAATGCCCGGGGTCGGAGACACGTTCACTGTTGCTAACGACACTCGTGACAGCGGTATCGGCGCAGTCCTGAAACTGGGAAATTGATTTTTTGAATATGTGAATATTTATGAATATGAATAGTTCAAATATGCTAATGCTAACCAGAGGTACCAGTCTTTTGGGAAACAACGTTTAGCAATCGTCTGGGTCCTGGAAAGTGTAAGGTTTCATGTCGAAATCGATCACAATGCTCTGCGGTGAATCAGGGCCACCAGCGACCACTCTCTCCCAGGGCCCGGGATGTGGAGTGACGGGATGGATAATGTGGGATCCTGTAAGCGGTGCCCACCGATTAAAGGGGTACTACAGGGGCAACCCATCCCATGAAACACTCTCCTGTCTCAGAAATCGGCGAGTTATGGTCCGCCGACGTCATGGGCCTATCTCCGGTGACGACATCGATGTATCGTGATAATGACAGAACCCCTGTAGCGGAGGCCGAGGCGGCAGCCGTACCAAATCAACGGACGACGACAATCAGCTGTGTGGTAGGGCATGACATCGTGGCCAACCATGGGGTGACAAAGACGAATCCAATGGATCATGGGGTCTTGCTTTGAGAGCAAAGAGTTTAGGGGTTGCTTGCAGAAGCTCTGCGTTAGACGTAGAAGGAAGACACTGTACCACTCGCAAAAAATGTCAAGCACAACGACAGAACGCTCAGCTATTGACTGGCAACCGAAGGAGGTGACTGGGATGTGAAGCTGCCTGTGGTGTTGCTTGCATTTTGTGCTTCCATGGAGCCAACCACAGGCAAGTCCCTGTTCATGGTGATGCACGGTCAACATCTGCGCCTTTCAGTCGATCAGGAAATTCTGTTGGTACCAGCAACAAGGTTGACTCCGAAGAAGCTAGGAGAGGAAAGTTGAGAAGCTCGACAAAACTTGACCACCATACAGGAAAGGACTAGACGTCAACGGGCAAGTATAAGGCTACCACCATTCTCCATAGGCTTGATGGTCAACGGCAAGGATCACCAGAATCCTGAAAGCAGTGGACTGGGATCGCGGAGGCTGGGTGGTCGATGGCAAGGTCCATCGTTATGGACCGCCGAGGGGACGTTAAAACAATTCAAGATGGTTGAGGATTCGAAAGAGGAAATGTTACTCAGCCTCCGAAATGGCGCGATTAGGCGCCTTTTTCTTGACCCAGTGTATTAAATATAGTTGTTTGAAAAACAAACCTCTCGATTTCACGTGGGGCAAATTTAACTCATATAAATCAGAGCAGAAAATTTACTGTTTAACGAAAGGGCTTACTGGCTTTAACTCTCAGTCACATATAACGGTAAGGCATATTTCTGAGCGGCATGCGGAAAGTATGAACTTCGTCGTCATCCGAACAATTCAGTAGCATTCCTGAAATATCATCAACCGATTATTCCTTAATGAGCAAACCAACATCTGGAGATCGGAATACGTAACCGACAATATTTAACTTGTGTACGCTTACGTACACCTTACACCTTGCGAATAGTTTAATGTAGTTATTTGGCGAGTGACGGTGTACACGATAGTTATCGCCATGCCTTACAGAATGGCCGCGGAAATGTCATTTAGGGCTTCATCCATGACAGGAATCCATCATGACAGGATTATCCATAAATGCAAACTGACAGACGGTTTTTTCTGTCAGAATAACCACAGTTACTGGGTACAACTGTGGCATTTGAAATTCCTTTCCAAACATCTGGAAATCTGCAAGCACCTGGTTTATTGTGGCCATGGTAAAAAGGACTTCATGAGGGTTGTCGGATTTGTGCTAGTTCTTTCTGCGATAACGCATATAACATATGTGAAACGTGCCAAAAAACATTTTCTTATTCTAACATAAAATTCCGCAAAACAAAGGTGAATGTTAATTCTATATTTATTTTACAATTAATTTCAGGAACAACGAGGGGAATGCAATATACAGCCAACTGAGTTCATTCATTTACGCACTGTAACAGTGACAAGTAAACATGACCACATGATAAAATCTTCGCCGTAGATTTCGGATTCTGGTTACCAGTCAACAGACCTTTTTTTGGGGATACAATATCTGTGCGTCCCGTTATATGCACATTCGGCTCTTTCAGGAAAAATTCGGGGTGTGAAAACCGGATTCAGCTCAATTGCAGGGAAACAATTTCACTCTCTGACAAAACATGGCAACACTCTTGCTGCTATTTCTCAGATCACTCCGTGACAAAACGAGAAGCATCTAGCAATAAAAATGAATAAAGCACGCATCAGTTCCAAAGTATACTGAATAATTTCGTAACGTAATATTTAGAACACAAAGGTATAGCACATTTTTTATTGTGATTTTGATGGTTGCTCAGTTTGTGCACAAGCATAGATCCCAAATGAGAATGAGGCCTTGATTTTAAAATGTGATACAGGCAACTTCGTTATTTCATTTGAGAAATGCACTACTGTCTAAAACCTGTCCATCTTGCCAGGATTTAACGTGCGATTTCGAAATTTCGACAGGGATTTGAAAATTAACCGTACCTCGAGTGGCATGTTCGCCCCCGATGTCAACTTTGGGTAATGCTGCGTACGGAATTCGTCAAATAAAATGAAAGTACAATGCATCCGCATCAAACTGAAGAAGGAGCATGGTCATAATCAAATTATGTCATGTAGAATGCCGATCCAATGGATTCGTCAAGCTAGCCCAACTCGATTTTTTTCTCGGATCCAGCTACAACCATTGAATATTACATGGATCACTTTTTACGTCCGCAAAGCCTCATGCGGATGTAGAGTATTGCGCAATGCCAGAAATGATCCACGATGCAATATGCATACACATTAACTTTCACAAATTATACTGCGTACTTAAGAACCGTTTATACTTGCTTCAGATTTCTTCTGTATTCATTGGACACCTAATAGGGACTGGTTGCCAGGTTGGTCAGCGCATTTGATATTGTGTCTTGAATGTCATTTAACAATTACCGTGCCAGCTGTATGCTCAATATAATGCTGAATGTTTGACTTCAGAAAGAATATGTGAAGTGCTTTTGTGTGTACCTCTGCGACATTGCACCAGACGCCGGTGTACTTCGACCAGCAAAACGCAAAATGATCTGATTTAGGAAGAAAAATGCCTCTGCCTTTCGGTGAATCACGCATTTTGTAATTGTCGTCTAAAAGTATCGCAGAAACCAGCTGGGCAATTTTTATTGGCCTTGAGGTTTTGGTTAGCGCAGGCCCATATAATGTTCTGGTTTCCCATTGTGAGAGATTGTGGACAAACAGCAGCATATGAGCTTATTATTTTTTTCTTTCCGTTTTACTGGTTTATTTCTCAAATGCGACGAATGCACTTTATGATGAAATCGGGTATGTTCAACACAATGTCCACGCTAAAGCAGCAAACGAGAATTATCTGTGTTCCAGATGGATGGGTAAAAGATGTACTCGCCTTGGAAAATACCAGCACTTCTCCGAACAGCATGGCCTACATACAAAACTGCTTTTGGAGGGAACATTACTGAACACATTGTTCAACGATCAACTCTAAAACGTTCCTATTAAGACAGTCACACGGCCTTTTAGCGCTAGTTCTGGATAACGCAATAGTGTACTTCTCCTATTAAACAAGTTCGTTGCATTAGAAGGAGCCTAAAAGCAACGTTGCGGCTTACTCTATCATCAAATTACCAGTAGAATTACTTTGATTAATGCTGCGACCTCCAATATACGCATGTTCCAAAATAGTGTCCGTCGCTATTTTTGCTAGGATGATTGCAAGGTTTTAAAACGTGTCAACCCACCATATTCTCAAGAAAACGAAATACTCTTCCACTATATTCCAAAATAAGCGGTTTCCGAAGTTGCGAACTCGCAATTTTGGCCACACCCCAAATTTATTACAATTCAGTTTTTCCTTAACTGTATATTCTATATTTAGATTGAAAATACTAGGCATGTATGTGAACCCATGGGACTAGTGACTACAACCAAGCCAGCCAAAACAACGGTTTCCGATGGTTCACACAGTCAAGGAGTTTGTTGTTATGCCGAACAGCCATGATGAGCATTCTTCCCCGTTATCCCTTAGGTATTTATCGAGTAAATGACGTTTGTGATCGAACTCGGGAGCTGCGATTATGTGCATTCAAATAAGCTTGAGCTTCCTACGTAAGCACACAAAGCCGTTCTGAAGAAAAGCCCTTCTATCTTCGCAGTTAATGGCTAGACATTTGAGTCTGCCTGTGAATTGTGATCCAGTCAGTTCAAAAATAAGTCCCT
>SJOL01005104.1:324334-335256 GCA_004794785.1 Opisthorchis felineus | reverse complement strand
CAACAGCTGGGTTACGAACACTATATAGGGCAGGCTCAAAAATCGATTTTGCCCAGGTATGTAAATCAAGATATTTTTTTAGATACACGTGAGCTAATGCACTGTAGACAAGTAGCTCAAACACCTGTGGCCTCTGTATCTTCCGTAAGGCCATCACCTTGGTTCCCAGTCTTCTTACATAGGCCCTTGCTGTTGTCCTAAATAGCAACCTTTTTCACTACAACTGAGTCGTTTGCAGTGTTTGTCTCTAGCTTTTGTTAGTGGCATCGCAAGACTATTGAAGCTCAGGGCTAGTGAGTTCAGCACAGTGTTTTCAAAGTTGCTGAATACACTGTGTAACATCTTGGTCGGTAGTGAAGATGAGGCGGTCGGTTAAGGATGCGAAACCCACGTGAGGAGTCCGTGGTCTAATTCACCAGCAGTAGTGGGTTGTATTGGTATTTTGCTTGAGGGCGGTAGTCACGCTAATGTCAGTGTAGCTTTACGCTTTTCACTCAGGGTGCAAACCAGCCTGATCACGATCCTTCAATGTGTGCCAACCATAGACTAGCGCCGAAGCAACAGGACTCCAAACATCTGGTGCTTCACAACAAACAAACAAACAAACACTTGTGTACGGAGCTCCAAATGATCACGAAAAGTGAGATCAGCAGAGTTGGAAAGGTGCTCCAATAATATCGTTTAGTGTACACATTTCCAATGAACATGGTGGATGAACTGTTCGTACCGTTTCGGATTAACTACAGATCTTTCTAAGAATTCAGCTGTTACCAAACGCGAATTGCAAATGAAAAGGGAATATGTCACCAGGGACTAGAAGAACCCTAAGCAGGGTACCATTCAGTTCATTGGATGACTAATTTCATGGGCCGTTATCCAGTTAGGCTACTGAAGTAGGTCTTATCAGTTAACTTTAAAACTGCGATAAAACGAGAACACTAACCATTATGTTTTCATATACTGTGCAACCAGATTTTCGTGCTGTTTTGTTCTACCTCTGTTCCACGACTTTAGGCCAACGGCATACTTCTGGAGGAATATACTGATGAGCAGGGCTGTTGTAACTACACAGAGTAGCCAAAAATCTTATCTGTTTTTCCCTCACGAGTTCTCTGTACTGAAGCAGTGCAACTGGACTGTTTTGCGTAGTTGAGTAGCGAACAACTTGGGCCTTGATATTTCTGGAAAATTTGTCTCAGTAGTTCACTTTAAGGTAACAGTCCCGAGAAATAACGAATACTTCACCTTTTAGAGCGTCATGTTTCGCCTCTTTTCTCAGATTTTCAATCTGCAGTATAAATTTTGTGGAGTGCAGTAGAACCTAGTTTGCGGTCGAAAGTTATGGTACAACCCAGAGGGGAATTGAATTAGGCTTCGCATGGGTATTCATTCTCCGATATTCTACTGTCTAACATGTCATGTTCTTGCATACATCCGAGCCCTTTTGCGTCCTCCGATACGGCTGGTATCTGATATTTGTCTACTAGGCATAAGTTAAGCGGAGATTGGACGTTGTTGTTGACACCAACAATTCACATCTTATGATCTAATAATGTTAACCGTGTTGATTTTACGGAGTAGCCAGCAGTGTACTTTTCGACATAGCTGACCAGACTGAAGTATATAAAACTTCCAGAATTGGGTCATGCTGGGTCAACCAATGACATGATGGTAGTGTGAGGAGATTTGGTAACTTTTACTAAAGATTTCGTCCTTCAGTTGAAACCAAGCGATGCTGAATAGCCGCCCTGTTGTTTCATCCCAATTGGGATGATCAACAGTGCGCATCTCACGAAACTCCAGTAGGGCGTTTCGAACCCAAGACCTCCGGATTTGAACACAACCGTTCGGCTAGGAGTGGCCCCTCAGCTGTTCAGCACAGATTAGCTTCAGTTACTGGACGTTCATTTGGAGCATATTGTAAACGAGGAATTGAGTATAAATTGGGCTGATTTGTTGTCAATATCAAGTTGACTTGCAAAATAAGGTCTACCGAAACACAAGTGTAAGTAAGTAAGTAATAAGTTTGACTGAGATCCGGGGACTGGCCCTCCCTGGTTAGCTTCATTAAAGGCGAGACCGATAGTGGACTGTTCACAGTTTTCATTGACCTTATGAGTGAGATCTGACTTAACACATCCGTGAGAGACAGTACACCAGTTATACCATGAGATGTCACTTAAATGAAAATGCCAGGCCGGATCGAGGTCTTCATGAAAGTGAGATTCAGAATATCGTGGACAAATTATCCACATTGACAACCCGATTTTCTGTATTTAGTTGAATTTTGTTAAGGTTTTGCACTTTGCGTGAACCACTACTCCTCTGGGTGCGATAAGCGTGACTGACTGACTGGCGTTCTGTCAAGTGAATACTGCGTGCTGTTCATCACTCAAGCACGTGTCGTCTCATCTCCACTCCACCTCTGTAATCTTTAGACCGAGATTCAGGAACAAGACCTCACAAATGTACAAAATTTCAAGTTGACTTTTGTGGTTATTTAATGTTTCTCGTTCCCCTTGATTTCTTTTTACTAGTTCATCACTTGTGTTGCAGTCAGATTCAGTAGATGACTTATTAAAGGTTTTTCCCAAGCCCCCAATAGACAAGCTGGAGTAGTTAAGACGTGCTAAGAGTACCCGAACAGCAAGCTAGAAGGAGTCAAGCGAATACAAGAAACAATGAGTTTTTCAGCGCATAGTCTGCTTCAAGATCCCATCCAGTAGAGAGTCTATTAACTGAGGTGGACAAATCAGCAGTCATCGATACAACCTGAGCTACCAGTATTCTCCTCGTTTTACAAACCAGCCGTCTACGAATGCCAGTTGATTGCTTCATACTAATTATATTTAAAACTCAGGGCAACTCAAACAATACTTTCGCAAAAAAAAATCACAACGCACCTAATCCACTGCAGATCCCGCAAAATAGTATCCGTATATCCAACCCGAGAAGTTCTATTGGATATCTAGATATCCTTTTGGGTAAATCAGCCATAGGACGATAAATAGCTTTGGCGTATTCGGGAGCTATATAAGGTCATGAAATTTGCGTTAATTGCCTACGTGGACAACACTGGACAGGTCACAGACAGAGTGCTGCCAACAGTTTCCAGTCCGACTAGTTGGATTTCAACAGAAAATGAAAATGCAGAACAGTAATCGATAGGGGTATTTCTGCGATGGATCGATAACTAAGGTCAACTTGCTGTGAGCCAAACAATTCTATGCATAAATATTGATTTATTTGGCATGGAAAATTCATGCCAACTTAGAAGGTAAGGCAAGGGCCAGACAATCATATTGCATGTCAAAGCCATTGGCTTTTCGCCCTTTCCTTTCTAACCTAAGAAAACCGATGAGTATCTCGACTCTTCTGCCTCCTTTAAGTCTCTTAGCTCAAAAGTTTCACCATACCAACAGCATCAAGAAATGCAAGAAACATCGGATTGCAACATCTTTGCAAACGACTTCCATTTCTCAGTAGTCCTCTTCGTTTGATACCACTGGCGGGCCAAATTCTGCAAATATTTGTTGTTGCAACCTTAATGATGTCGACGAAGTTTCAATGCCCGGACTCATTAGAATGATATTTGGCTAAATGGAGAATTTCAATGACAATTTCGTTCTTAACGGACTACTCGGAAGCCACAATTACCGCCTGGTGGTGGACAAGTAAAATGTCATTCAAATCAGTAGGAGCTCCGGTGTCGTCTCCAAAATATATGTCCATGTCCAGTGCAGTATTAGCCGAAAAAGTGCTTGAAGTTGACAAATATTTGGCTCGCTTCCGACACATACAGTTGAAGGGGCCTGAGTGCCACTCAACGTAAAATGTAGCAGAGTACTTATTAGTATTACGAAAAATAATGCCAATATAGCGACTGAAAGGCGAGAATTTCAACCATAAATAATACTCTAAAGCGAGCAGTTGGCTTCGGTTCAGTGCAGTTTAGGAGTTGGTCTTTAGTCACATAGACTCCTTATCTTGGCGCACATCAACCGACAGAGGGCCTTGGGGCCATTTTCCCGATTTCCTTCGTCCTCCCGCAACTCGATTCCAGTGGATTCTCCGCATAACAGGAGAGTTCGTGGAGCTAGAACATGGTATAGCTAGCGATTTTGCTTCGTTTTGAAAATCCAGAGGACGCCAGAAATGTTGCTGATGCTTCGTTCCCATCCCATACATTCAGTGCTTAAATACACCAATAGTCGATAGATTAGTCACTGAATACCGTTCATTAGGACGGTGCAGGTTTCGCATCCCTATACTAATGCGGAGGTGCAGCGTATAAAGCTCTTCAGCGGAAGACCGATATTCCGTCGTCGTCGCAGTGAGGTAAGTTGATAAAGGCCGCGCGAGCTTGACGATCACACCACTATTACCTACTCAGCGGACTACTCTACTTTCTGGAGTAAGCGACCGCCGAGATTTGTAGTCGGTCTAGGAGGGGTGGTCAATCAAGTATCGCCTCACATTTTTGTTGAGCACTGCTATGTCAGAAATAATGATCCTGAATACCATTTTCTGTGCTCTAAATCCAGAGTGGAGTACCAGGCTGATATCATTTGCATCTTTCAAGCGTCTGAGTCATTGCTAGGCAAGTCTAGATGGGAATAGATATGATTAGGGTTATGATGTCATATTATTCGTTGGTTGGTTTGATTTCAGACCTCGACCTTATCGAATATATTTGAGAAAACGAGTTGACGGCCTACTCGTAAATCTACTACGTTGTATTCCAAAACGATGCTTCTAAATTTCCTAAAAAGTTGTTACTGTTCTGCAAAACGACATCTGGTCGCAGTGACATTTGGCACCACCATAGCATGTTGCGTGATTTACCATCTTTGACGAGATATTCGCGGAAGAATGAGAATAATGAGGTCAACTATGGGTTTTGTGATGAACAGCAAGTAAAAAGTACACGCTTAAAGTGTGCAGTTTTGTGCTCCTCTATGGTTTTGCAGCGTGACTGAGTAGACTGGAGTTGCAACTTCATTTGTAAAGATGAAGAGGTCTCTTAAACAGTGGCAATTCACTCCACATAAAACGATGAAATGCCGCCTAGTTGTTTTCTAAAGTTGTCATTTCTGGGTGTGAGATTCAGAACAGAAATTCCACTGTACTAGCTAAAAGGTCCTCAGGTGCGAAATGTCCTTTACTGAATAAGGGAGTTAGGCCAATGTATTTGTTGAGCACCAAAATATCCGCATTAAACGTCGTTCTCTTCAGGTTTCTACCTAATACCGCACTTCTTCTACTGAAACTGTTGTGGCCTAGCAGTCTGGATGATCAGACATGAAGATATCTACCTATCTAGGGTGACTACAAACATGTATAATACCACACCTCAATCAATATGTTGGAGGAATTGATTACAATGAGAAAATGCATGCTCAGTAGAATCGATTCATAAAACATTAGTTGTAGGTGGTAGCGCGATTGGTGGAATTTGCATTCCCATTACTCACGTTTGAACAGTCATCCTTCTGTCCTGGTGCAAGTATGGTGGTGAGTTCACACCAAAGTGGCGAAGCACTGAACTCAGGTCTCGAGAGCTAATCAGCACCTCCTTGGTCGTGCCGAGGATTGAATTCCGGACATCTGAAATGCGGCTTCGTGAATTCCATTAATTACCGAATGCCTCAAAACGAGTGTTTTGGACAGAGTTTTTTATAGGCGGCCTAGAACCTAAAAAAGTCGTAACCGGGTTGACGCTGGTTTCCGTAGAACTTTTCCAATAACAGTATTCCGATCAGAGTAGTTATTGGTTAATGCCTAGAAACGAACACCCAGATGTAAAGCGGTATTTTTAGGTTACTCAGTATATTGCATACGGCCACTCAATATGGTTTCTCGGATCATAACCGAACTACTTCTGTGGCTGTCTATTCTTTTGACCTCTCCGAAATCCTCCTATGTGTGGGCACTAGGAGTGGAATAGATTCTACGCTTGACTTTTACCTCCACGTGGCAACTTATCCCAAACTTACCTACTACTGACAGTAATGAGGCCTGTGAGAGGTGCGTGCGTCGACCGAGAAGAATCTTGGCTGGAGCTAGTCGAATTGGCATACAGTTACTGCTGCGCACTCCCATAATGTTGGTGTATTTTCCAAGACCGGCTCAATTCATCCGGCATTCACTTTTTCGACTGATTTATTTTGAAACCGTACTGCAAATCTTTATTGCTACATCACGTGACATGTCTGCTGAAACGATACATTTTTATAAAATATCAGTCACCATAATCTAGGCATTGTGTGGTAGCACGGGGATGAAATTGCGGACGTCTATTTTGGAATATGTCGGTGGCAATGAATGGTGCTAAATCATTCTGTTCCTATGCAATTTCATCACGCACGAGATGGATGTTGCGACATTCTTCCAACATTGCTTAGAACAGGATCCCTGCTAGCCTCAGCATTTCATTAGAGAGGAAACGACGAAAGAAAATCGAAGTAATCAACTGCTGCCGGCCAGATTCCAGACAATTATCCCCAGGAAACTGATATTAAAGGAGCAGTTGTCAACATGTGTTGGAGAAACAGGGGTGGTGTCCACAAGCTTGTCAAAGGTTTCCACAGTCTGAATGGATTTAATATCGACGGGGGAATTTGGAAGAATTAACTGTCAATGGTTTCCCTATTCAGCTGAATAGAGCCCATGCAAAACAAATGAACGAAACCTCAAATTTGGCTGCGTAGATTTTGAAGAAATGCTCTTACCGCCTGGACCAAACTTTAATGTTTACTTCACTGCCTGCATAATTGAAGTCGCTTGTCTGATGAGGAGACTGGTAACCTAGGGGGCTGACAAACTCAGAACGGAGAATTCGCTTCTGCTATTGCTTTGGAATGTGGAACAACACAGCCGTCGAAACTGTTTATGTAGCTGTTTCGCGGTTCGTCCAGGGTAGGGTAATGTTATTCCAGCTATGTGCCCAGCGTACTTTAGCACATATGTGACTAATGCAGCAATTTTCCCTTAGGAGCCTCCATTAGCGTACCCGCCAAGTAACGCTGGATACGTAGGCTGTAATTCAGTAAGGAGATTCTAAAAGAAGGCTACGTTTCCGTAAAATGACAAGGATTTCGTGGATATACGTACACTTTGATAACATTCATTTTGTTTTCTGTTGTCTTCCGTGTACATCACTTGCTACATAGACAGTCGTTCTACTCGAAGTGACGCTTTCGCCCTTCATTTCAACTTGAAGAACGTTTGACCTATGTTGATGTTTCTAGTGCTCAAGGTCAACGGAAGGCGATTAAATTGGGCAATGGAAGCATAAATCCCTAAAACAGATATAAGATGGCTGAAGAATGCTCGGGAGGTCACCGGTTCCTACACGTGAGTGGGCTTTTATGCCTCAGGTCAAGTAACGTAGTGATTGGCATTCCGGTGTTGTAGAGACTCGTTTATTGTCTGATGTTGTGCATCCCTGCGAACTTATTGGTCTAGACTTGTGGATGCTTTTACACAACCTTCTTGTAGTCGCATGACTGCAAGCCACGCTGTTCAAAAAGGATATATACTACTTATGTACCAGAAACAAATGTTTGATAATCGCATGGTGAACCCGCCGATGATACCAAGCCACCTAATCCCACCACACCCGAGATTGGGCTAAGTCTAGATTTGCTGTTGCAGTTAAATGTAATCCCCATGCAGGATTCATCGAACACCAGTGGTGATTTTGACAAGTAGCATATGACATTCTGTTCTCCGCATGCAGAGGGGCACACCCGAGTTTCCTGGCCAAGGTTTTACTGACAGCATAAAATCCAAGCTCAAAATATGACAACAGGAAGAACGACCTACAATACTGTTTCTGAGGCGCTTATTCAGAGTGACTTGACTCAGAGACTGGTGGGAAGGATGAAACCGTAGGCTTTAATCGTAAACTCATTGTCACAAGATGATAACAACAGCGTTTTTCTGATGAGTTCAAACATCTGTTTTTTCTTCTAGAATAAAAGGGTTCATCAGTGGTGGTGATACTGATGAATGGAATTTGTGTTAACTTGATAGGACATCAACTCATGCCAACAACCAAAACTTTCCACGTCGTTTCCCGTCACTCAACAAGAGTTAGTCACGCCTCTGCGCTGCTAGACCAGTGCTCATTAAAGTCTGTTTACTTCCGTGAGTCATCAAGTTTGCATTTTCCACGTTCCTGCCCGTCCAACATTGTTTTGACAAGTGAAAAGTGCACGCCTGGGTTCTTGATTCTTCCGGGCTGCAAGTGCGCAGCCAACGCCACAGGGCAGATATGGATTGGATGTGAGTCACCAACTCAGTGGGCCGCTTTTGCTTGTGTGAGTGCTGAAGCCGTATCTTCAGCATTCCTGTGCACTCTTCCACAAAGGGGTCGCTGCGTGTGTTTGCCCAACTCCTGGCTAATATACACAGCGTACCGAAACGGACAGTTCTACACTGAATTGAACGTACTGAAATAAAGCTCACATCAATATAATCAAATCCTCTTGCCGATCTCACACTTCTCATTTTACGCAAGAATAACCGAATCTTCACTTCTTATCAAAATCGACTTTAGAGTAAAACTCTGACACAAAAACTGCTATTGGAGTCACCGTGTTGCTTACCGAGATTGAGCCATATCGATTTTTTCACAAATTATTGGCCCTAGATGCGCTAAGTTGTATGCTAAAAATAACGGCCTGGACCACCGATTTAACAATATTTATCAGTTGTAGTTGAACGTTGATTCGTTCACTGACACATAAAAGACACTGATGAATTGCTACGCCCCGCCCAACTAGGGCACACTGATGATATCATCTCGATTGATGAATGCAACCAAGCTCGGCAAACGAACCAAAAACCACATATGCTACTTGAGCTACCACTATTCTTCTCTACAAACTACATGCTTATTCCGTTACGTCTTTAACTTCAAACCCCTGCCATTCCTGAAAGACGTGTTCATACAACGATTAAACGTTTCGAGCTCCCATTTAATGCTGCATTGCCTGTAAACCTGGAAGTCTAAGCGGTTCTAGCTTTATAATGTGAACATGTCAAACTCAGATTCTGATGTAAACTGGATTGCTTTGCGGCATCCTTGTGTTGAAACACCCCAAATCCCAGAGGATTTTATAGAATCAAAATTTTCTTGAAGTGAGGATCTGACTCCCTCTCTCTCTCAGGTTGACAGCTGTGTTTTCCAGTATGTACAGACATACTGCAACATTGCTTTTTACGGGTCATGCCTGTCGTTTACCGATCCATCAGGTGCAGCCAAATCAAGCCTTGTTTTCCACCAAAGCTAACATTGCCCGATCCAGTTTTCTAGGTTGGGTTACTGTATTTACAAAATGGTCGTGCTTCATTCAAGGATATTTCGGAATTCCGGAGCAGTTGCTTTGCGTGCCACAAATTGGCATTCAGCCAGACACGCTCCACAGGGGTCATCCGTGCACCATATTGGAAAATATCTTTATTTTTCTCTATGCCAAGTGTGCTTTACCTGAATATCTCTCATTTACACTTTCCTCGAAGCTCATTCATGCCAGCACTTGATCTTGTCGAGGCATCGACCGCGCTTATCTGCGTGCCGTAATTTGGGTTTGCCATGCTGATGGTCAGCGCTATTTATTTCTATCCAAGGTGACCTTGCGGGCATCTCCAATAAGTCCAGCTTGACCTTGAAGCTGATCAACAACAGTAAAGACTCCTTCACCAGGAATTATTTTTAAAACAGCTAAAGTTTCAATGTAAGGAGTCTTGCGCATGGACATTTCAACCACAGCTCAGAGGTCACTTCTGCGATGCAAGGGAGACATTGGGTAACAAGGACCAGATAGTTCAGTTCATGTCATCTACGGACGGCTTATTGGTGGAAGTAGTCAGCAAAAATTGATCACGTGGGGTGACGAGATAAAAGATGAGCGGCTTGCATCGATCGGTGCTTATTTGTGAGCATAAACATGAAATTCAAATGGCACATATTATGAGAACAAACTTACAGAAGTGTAATATAAATGTGGGGCGTGCGTTAAACCATAAATTCAGAATATTAAACTACCTTGGAAAGCCAGAAATACGGAGGGAAGACAAGGCCAATGGCTCACAGGGCCAGTGCGCAATGAGTCACCAATTCATTTCGTGTACAAAAAGGCTGAGTCTGGTGATAGCAACAGCTTCCGTGGTCAAAAGCTTACTGCACGGAGAAAGTAATGCTAAAGGATACGAGGGAAAGTACTACTGTAGCAAGCCTTTAGAACACTCGGCGTCAGACCTCTGCAGCCAATTTGAAATGTATTCACTGGCTTGCGCTCCAAAGTGTTTCGCCGTTCAGCCTGTGTATCTGGATCTGCAGAAGCAAACAAACTGACAAATCAAATCAGACATGGTGCAGGGAGGCTCTCGATCGTTCGCTGGTAATAATGACGCTCGCGTAGTCTCCCCAGTGAAAACGCTTATTTGAACCCCCCCTATTAGGACGATGCTTAATTAAGTAGGAGTGGCAATGACAAGTAGACCGTCTTTTTGGCGTTGTTGAGAGAATGCAACCTTAGGTTTGCGTTCTGAATACTCATCGATGAATCTTGTTGGATAGCCTTTTTCAGTCAGTATCTTCCAGGTGGGCACATCTTCTGTTCCACTTTGTCATCTGTGAGAATTTTATACTATCTATAGAACTGTACCTGTACAAGTGGACGTTTGTGCTTTTCAGGTGAGAAACTTTTGAGCTAATTATATTACCCAGTCGAAAATGTCCTCATGAGTGTGACAATCTATCGTTCTTTTAAGAGTGACACTGAGACAAGTTGTGCTGTTGTGCCGCTCACTCCCTGCCGTGAACTTTAAATTCACGGTGGCGGCATCAGGTAATAGATGGAACTCATGAATTGAACTAGTCGCAAATGGTGCGCCCATATACCGTTTGTCGC
>SJOL01005104.1:287086-311212 GCA_004794785.1 Opisthorchis felineus | reverse complement strand
ACTGGAACAAACTGCAATCATAAACGGCAACAGCATCCAATTTAATGAAAGAATAGCAGCACACTGTAACCGAAACCTATATGGAAGCGGGTATGCAAGGCTGAATAATTATCATTGTGAAAAACAATGATATAGAGCTCTACACGGTTCTTGCGATGGGTAGTAGGAGAAGTGAAATCATATATCACATTTCTGTGGTACATATGAGAGTTGTTTAAGGATTGAAAAGCCCCACGACCAGTCAACGCGATCATTGGTGGTCACTTTAGAAGAGGAATTCTTCATGTGTTCTTCAGGATTAAGCAATTTGAGTAAACCTCAGCGCACTGTCCCAGAATACGAGATGAAATACCTGCTTTACTCAAAGCACACCCATAATTCAGTAAACACACTTCCTCGCTTGACTTGGTACTCCTCATATTGAAAAAAATAATTCGCACTTTGCAGTTCTCACTCGCTAGTCAGCATACTGTAAAACTGGTTTTTGATTCTTCCTGTGCATTACTGTACAGCTGCCCGTCATGGGAGTGAGGCCGCAGCAGGTTTCGTACATGTGTATAATATTGCATAGCAGACAGGAAAAAGGTTTTGACATGTATTTATTATACGGATAATCAAGTATGGTCATTCAGCACCTTCTGAATCCTGCTGCCACCGACTATCGGACTGGCCATATCCGTCTGTCCGATCTTTTATGGTGATATTGAGGCTTCTCCCGCTTAACTGTCGACCACTGGTGCTGTCGACTCATCGAATCGACAGGTTCACGCTGCATCCACAAAGCTGAAGCCAACCATTGACCGTACTGATTCGTATCATTGTATTGTACCTCCGGTAGAATCTGGACCAGCAGTCGACATGTATCCATTTTTCTCCCGAATTGTTGATATTACTCGTCTTATAAACGAATTGGCTCTTCTTTTCCTGATGCCACGACAATTCTCGCATGACGTTCTTGCGCACTTTTTTAGGACTAGGACGGTAGGCGAGGAGGTCCACTCCTGCTATACAATGTTTATGCGACTGAGTTTGTCTTCATATCACAGCAAATTTAAACGGCCTTTCCACTCATCGCAGTCAGCTAGAATATAATGGGCAAGAAAGTAATGCAGAAGTCCAAAGTTTGCTTCGATGCAGTTGTAGGAACTCTTTAATCTGCTATGACACTGACTTCGACGTTTTCTGCTATCCACCTCCTGATACCTAGGACCACATGATACCCCGGGGGCGAGATGGCTCAGAGGTTAGAGCGCGAATTTACTGACCGGAACCCGACCTCTACCTCTCGACTTCCCCTGTCTAGGCTTGGGCAACCTGGCAGTATTCCAGCCCTCGTGCTTCCTTCGGGTCGCATGACAGTTAGGCACCGAAAGGGTGCAGTAGCTGAATGTTTTTTTCCCCACATAGGTGTGAAATTTCAATGATTGTACTGATGGTTGCTCAATGTGCTTGCGAAACTCACTGTGGTCAAACTTCATTCCAAAAGTCTTTTGAATATGATGTTTTTGAGCCCTAACGACGAATATCATTATTCAACTAAACGCAGTAGAATGTCCGGAGTGGAAATCACGTTTTACATCGAAAAACGAGTGCACGGTGAGTTCATTCGACCTAGTTTCAGTGAAAGACAACTGAAATCGGGACCACAGGATGTTCTCTGACTCCAAACATCTGTATTAAAGGTACCGGGAAATTGCTTTCTCAAAAAGTCCATGGGTGAACGCACTTCAAAAAAGAGACCATTGAGAATCAATGGCCCTTCATTAACAACACTGGCTTCATCGGAGGAAGTTTAGGTAATAAGACTTGTCATTCTCGATAATTCTGACGTTTCGAATAAGAACGAAGATGAGTTGACGAACATGTTTTTGGAAGATCTTTTAAAGTCATACAGTTGTAAAGGTAAAGAGAGTAGTAGTTAACACATTTGAATGAGCATGGTGTACATGAACAGGAAATCGAGTGAAAGGCGACATTGGTTGCCTATCAAAGAACAACCAGTTCAGGTCATCATTAGGATGACTTGAGCTTGTCAGTGCAGGCAGTGCTGTGGTTGTGTGTTCAGCACAGGGTGTATGTGTGGGGGAAAAGTGAGTTGGACCATGGCAAGTACAACAACACGAACAAAGCGTTTTTGCCGACAAAGGAACGGGTTTTGATGTCGTATGGCGATAGATTCAGCCACTGGGATTGTGCGTTGCTGTACTGATCTGATTTGATTAGCCGGCGCCTTGTAAACAATCCGGAAGCTTTGGCTGGGTATCACGTTGTGCGCAGTGTCTGCTAGATGTTTTACTAATGAGCTGGTTATCGTCCTCCTAGTTCCAGAAGCTAGCCAGGGTGGATTGTATTCCTTCATTCTTTGACTGAGTTGCCTCGTCGTGCGTCCAATGTATTCCGCTGCACAGCAGCAAGAGAATGAGTATACTAACATATTTTGGGCGTAGACAGGCACTCTTTCTTTGAGATTAAAGGAGCACAGATGATTGCGTGTGAACCAGATTCGGAGTGTTGCGGCCGGGAAAACTTTGTTCAAGCTGGTAGAAAGTTTTCTGTTCAGTAGGTCGGCCGGTATATCTCGCTTAAACGGGAGGCTAATGTAAACGGGTTTTCTTCCAACTGTGGCGGTGACGGTGACATTCCCAACCTGTCAATAACAAAAATAATTTCTGTTTGCTCAAACGTACGACTAAGACTTCAAGCCCTTTGTTTCGAATATGTTGACTGACTAAACACAGTCCAGGTGTACATTGATGTCAGCCTTCGCATTATTGTAGACAGGTTTTCCCGCTTTACTTCCCTGTAGGATGACTCTGGACGAAGGATATGCTAAACATTGGTGGACGCCTAACAGAAACGTTGTCTTCTTGTTGTCTCGGTAATAGCTACAGAGCCCTACTTTCATCAAGATGCCCATCCTCTTCATAATGATGGCCTTGCTTTTAATCGTGGTCCATTAATCGCCTCGTTGGTAAAGGTGAAACAGGTCACTTTCCATCCATTAAATGGGATGCAGAGAAACCGAAGTGCCAGAAGATGCACCTTCATGTAGAAGGTTGACAAAGAACACTAATTTCATGATATCCAAGAAGAGCTGGTTGGTTGCTGACGCCGTCATAAAAGTTTCATTGGAAATTGCATCTTCTGGTGCATCAATCGGTAATTGAAGCGAAACTCGATTGATTTCTTTCGGTTCTCTTTCGTAAGGATAATAATCGATGTTAGATTACGGGACAATAACTCCTTCTTCATATACAACATTCTGAGCTGTGTCGGGAAGAGTTTTAATGTGTAAATCTGAGCTAAAAACGCAATGACATTCATGTACTCAAATTTGTAACCAAAGTCCATCAGCTTGCATTTAGGGACGAACCCTCGAAGGGAGTAAGAGGGCGCCCACTTACTCTGTGTACCTGATTTATGAGACTTCAACGCGAAAAACGTTATCAGACACCACCAAGAAGACTAACTAATTGACGCAATACACTCATTTGCAAATTTACTCGATGCTATTGAGAGACCCAACTAAATGTCATTTGATTTCCTCGTCTGTGATATTATTCAACTGAATGTGCTGTGCGAAGGCCGCCTCATGCCGCAAAATATTTCCTCATCGGAAAACACTATTCACAAGGCTTCTGAAAACTGTTCGACAGCCCACTACCAGTTTCTCCCTTTTTGTGGCTCATCAGATGTGCGTGGGCCCCGAGCTCCCATCAACCATATGTTCCATTCGAACACCAAATTGTGAGCCACTACAGAAACAAACTCATTTACAAATTACCTTGATGTTAGCCATAGATTCAACAGATTCCCTCGTTTATGCTATTTGCCAGCTGCGTACAACTTGGTATTCAAGTAGAACACAATATCCATAAAAATTGGAGGACTTCGCCCACCGGATAGCCCCCAAAGTGAACGAAACCGGTCCTAGGCTGTCGAAGAGTTTTCAACAAATTTGCAGGTAGCACGCTATATCGATACTAGTTTCTGTTCGTGAGAAAGCATTAGTGTTTGTGTTATCTTACAATCAGCCACCTCTCTACAATAAGGATAGAAGGTTTCTTCATCGTTTTCCTCTTTTGGAATTCGTCCTAAGGAGATTTATTAGTTCGCAGCCTTTCTACGGATATGAGTAGGGGTAGTATCCACCGGTTGTCAGTCTATAGCGCTGCGGTATGAAGTATCCTGACCATAAAACATTAGATTGGACTCACTTACCGAGTTTACTCGACCAATGGAACTAAAAGGTATCACTCAGTTTTACTAATACTGTTGTGGGAATTTAAACCGGTTAAATTAGTATGGTCTCACGAAAAATTTGCCAAGTGATTTTTTAGACGTTCTCACGTACACAAAGATAAACAGATTGGTTAAAATAAGCTCCTTTGAGTGGAGGTAGTCAATAAATAGAGGTTTGATGGGGTAAGACAGTTACAAAATCGGTGAGCCACGTGAGGTTTATAGGTGGCGGTAAAGTTGTCAGATGCCCTCCGAAGTCAGCTTTAGAAATTGCGAGAACCTGGGTTCGATGTCTGTACCATGAAAGCTAAAAAGTGAAAAATGGACACGACAAAACTAACAGATCACTTGTCAGTGCCTTCGCATTTACTGCGTAACTAAATCTGTGACTGACCCTTATTCATTACTGTTTCAGATCAGTGTCCAACGAAATTCCGGAGGTCTCAGAAACTTACGCCTTTGTGTACTTGCTGTGTTAGTACATTCCATGAGGTTGCATCCGTTTAAAATCACAACTAGAAATGCATGGAATAGATCCGCGGAACCAAAAAGAATCTAAATGAATGTAGAGCATGAATTCTGCGTTGTCTTGTTCGTATATTCTGCTTTGAGCCCACTAATGGCAACAAAAAGCAATATTAAGTGATTCGTTATATTGAAATTTCTATCAATCATTCAGTATGGCCGTCTTGCTCGTTGACCAGTTACCACTTGAGGGGGTTCGGAATTCCCTAAAGAATGATACATAAAGCTTGATGGATTAAATAGCCCATAGTTTAGTCGAACTGGAGTGGTAAATCAAGTTGTTATTCTGGTGTTTGATAGAGTCTGCTTCAATTTGATCTGAGCGGTTTTCCACAATAGCTTTAGTTTTACCACTGCATCGTCCTGTGGGAAAACCTCCCAGTTGACGGTCCATAAATACTAGGACTGAATTCGGTATGTCTTTGGTTTCGGTGGTCCAGAGAGCGTAATATGGACACTGGTCGTTTTAGTATCAGTCAAGTAATGATGGGAGCTTCGTCATACGCAGCCTGCACATCCTGTCTGATGTGATGGGCGTTGGTTTCTTCGGCCGGCCCCACCCAAATGATGACGTGATGCTTCATACAGCGCCAACCACTGCTTCTTCGGAGAGAGCAGGTGTCCAGTATCTTGTGCTTTCACCTCTGACTACTAATCATCCCCTTTCTACCACAAATCAATTTGAGCGACACCTGGATGATTGGTTGTGTCAAAATTTCGGTGTTATTCTTGTAAAACAAACAAACGACTGTCACTTGGCGTTCGTATTCACGCATGAATTTGATGTCTACTTTAGTTCGAACGATGGATCGATCATACTCGGCGGCTGATGTAGAAGCCAGACTTTCCATCCACTCTTGTTGGACAATTAAAAATGAGAAAACGAGTTGTAAAACAGCGTTGTGGGAACCGATATAACAGACAAATTTTTAATTTACATTTTTGCCGATTTATCCGATAAAGTGTGCCAACACTAAAAACAATGGGTCAGCTAGTGGACCGTTGCGTCCTGCCCAGTGACGACGAAGCTTGAAAATAATTAGCGTGGTTTTCCAATGAGGCTAAACTCTATATAGACTACGTTACTACTCCAGCAAACCCCGGAATTTGATAAACATGAGTGTCAGCATTGGCATGGGGTTTGATGTGTCTTGCTAAAGATGAGGAAGGCGATTGATTTCGACTGATGAAAAGGTCGGCATTCGATCAGTTTAGTCGAAATTAATCAGAGTCTATGGACATCCTAATCTGAAAATAAATATCTGTCTTTTCGGCCATTATTTGTTCTTCCTCATGAGGCAGATTGAATTGTGGCCTGATCAGCTCCCTTCATGGCGATTATTGTATTTTTGATACCCTCCGTCATCAGGGTAGGATAACTATGAGCTTCACGAATACCAACATCCGTTGCTCAAGTTTACTGGCGCCTTTTCCTATGGGTATGTACTGACTCACAAGACCAGGTGAATATTCATCCAAATTCCTGCTTTTATCGTATGGAGCTAAAATCATTTTAACTCATCAAACTCGCCAACTTCTATTCCTTGGCCCCAAAGAGTTTGCTGTGGAAGAGATACACTGATAAGTGTGCTTGAAATTCTTAACGCAGGTGAAGTATTCCAAACTGGCCAGTTCTGTTGGAAGGAATCTCTTCGCCGGCTTATCGACACTAGCACTCTGGTGCCAAGCTTTTTCAGCGTCTTATAAAGACTCAACACCTTGGTTGGAATGGGGAAATGTGTACATTTTTAGGCAATATAATCGAAAGATCTATTCTGCACCCGTGCACTTTGTTAAGGCAGACGACAAGAAATCTCTACATAAGCTAACGCAGTTTAATTTCATTTTTGTTCTCCTACAGTTGGGCTGCTTAGAGTGGCGAACGTCAAATCCGGGACCAACTCGATCTTGTCGGTCAAAATCGGGAGGACGCCGAAAATCAGTAGGATGTGAGACTTCATACTTGCCTGGATCTGAACTGGCGCAGCCAGTCGGGGAATTCAATGGCTTCCAACTTTATCGAACGTGTCGTTCAAAAGCCAGTTTAGGTGCAGACGCTCTGCTGCGTCGTCTTCGCATGCGCTCATTGGTTAAGGACCGTCGGAGTCGGTCGAAAACAGGAGAGGATTTGCAACCAACCTGTTCTATGCAACGCTCTTGCTCCACTCCAAGACCCTGTACTCTCTCCGAGAGCTGTGAGGAGTGGCAAGACCAAAACGCTGTGTTCAAAAGCCGATCGTGTGGCTCGCATTTGAATAGTACGAAACAATCTGTTCTGTCTTTGAAAAGTGCTCCGGAGATGGTCGACAGCCGCAGCACAGCAGTGAGTTGACAGTCTTTCCCACACTCATACAGCTCTAGTAACCCTGCTCACTCCACACTGGATACGGTGACATTCTTAAGATTTTCTAGTCCTTACCACTCATCGCTCTTGATTGCTCAAGTTCACTCATTGGCTGAAACAAACACTTTGGTTCAATCAGTGGCCCTCTTTCGTTTCTTTTTAAGTTTAAAGAAGGGACACTTCCCAGATTTCGTCATGATCCACAGTTAGGGCATCTTCCATTCAGTCGTATCTGTTTAAAATTTACCGGGACTCAAATTTCGACCAATGGCTAGGTGTAGGCAAACCTTTTAGAAACCTGACTTACTTAGGCATCATTTTGGACTCCACTAAATAATAAATATCTCACCTGGAAACCAACTCAATGGAGGCAGCAGTGATGGCTCTGACTCGAGGAATGATACCTCAACCCTATTCGAGCATTGGGACAACAAAGCGACATTTCTTTGCAGCGATTTCGCCGTCAAACAAAGGTGACTGCCATAAAGAGAGGCCTTCACAGTGTTCTTTGTCAGCACAGAGGTGGTGTGAAACCCCCTCTAAATTAGGCCCCCACAAGACGAAACAAACATCTGTTTACTTGGTTCTCTAAAGTGGGAATACTCTAGTTCGTCAATGGCCACTGATCAGGAAATCTAGGCGACAATGACAATTGTTGAAGTTGACCTAGAGCACTATTCGTCGGTCCCAACTAAAGTGCTAAATCCCGGGTTTGCTAGGATAGTTTAGATTCACGTACTTCATCTACTAGGTTATCTCAGACGTTAGATCTTCCAAGCTCCACCAACGATTGGGTGACATGATAAGGGACGTCCAGTAGGTGAACGACGATGGAGTGAGTTTGTCATTCACTAACGGTCTCCCTACCAGATCCACGCATTCTTGATGGTTCTACAAATCGACAGAGTCTGGTTACTCTGTCGGGGCACAGGTAAGTCCCACGTACTGGCGTTAACTCGAAGCTTTGTGTTGGAGTCATTCAAGCCTTTTCTTGTAAGATGGTCTTGCAGATGGTTTTTCCGTCATAATCAACATGAGAAAATTAGACGGCTTTCATTCAAAGAGACATCGCCTCCGGATGCTTGCTGAAATCGTTTCAGATAGCTTCTGGTATAGCACCGAATACTTCACGAATGTATCGTGTCGTATTATCAGAAGAGCTTATTTTATCAATTTTAAGTATTTCAGGACTTTCACCTGGTACATGCATCAACTTCTAGCCTTTTGATGTTCACTAATTCATCCCGACCCGCTCAGGATGTACTCGTACGATGGAAAGGTGACAGCAAGTACTCCATGCCTTTTTATATTGGAATTATTTTCCTCTAAGAAGCCAGTACCATCTCCTAAGAAGTGCTCCTTTTGAAGATCAATCTTAGCTCCTCTGTGGTAGGACAGGGGTTTACTTATCTACCAAAGATTCTGAACAACCTGCAGGTTTAAAAAAGCACGTAATAGGTTTGAACAACATGGATTACAATGGGCAGGACGTTTACTCAATTGCTTCTAGATGTTTGGCAATCTGCCCGAATACTGGCCTTAAATTTGACAACTGAAGTAAAAATATCCCTACTGGACGAGTTGAATTTGCGCGAACATTGACGGCAGCAACACCGAGAGAGAGATTTTCCACTTTGGTTTTCTAATTTGTTCCAACTTATCTTTAAACATACAGTGGAACCGAGGTGATTTCATCGTCTGTTTATTGATAACGCGCTGATGTTTGCATCAGAAGAGCTTTCTATGGTCTAGTTCATTAGACAACAAGGTTGGGAAACGAATGGTTTTTACCCACTTTCTTCCTAGTTATCACTCGCAATGGAAAATATCACTGTGTTTCCGGTGGCGTCCCAATGGGTAAACTTTTTTAACTGTTTAGTTTAGTCGGTGTGTTCAAACTTCAACGTGAAATGTCACTCCTCAAGTTATCGACTGAGTTCTACTAATATTGTAAACCGATTACTGGCCTACTTGATGGCGTGGTTCATTTGCCCCCAAGTGGCATAACTCTATAGATCTAAAACGAGAATTCTCAATGGTCCAAGTATGGATGCTTCTTCAAGGAGTTTGGAATCCCAGATCCTCTGCCAGAGGTTATCTTGCATTGACGTTTGAAAACGCCGTGTTCGGTATCTCCAAGGCGTTCTGTACTTTGGGACTTACACAACCATAACCCACACCGAACGTTATCGGGGTTCCTTAAGATTTATGCGGAAGCGACTTTTACGATTCTGCTCGACTAGGTTTTTCTTATTCGGATGGGATTCTTGGGTAGTACAATCTGTATTTGGTGGGAGAAGTGAGCACGCTTGTTCCGGAGTAACCTTCTTCAATTAAGTCTTGTAGTAATGCTCCAAAGTAAGTGATTCACTTTTACGCAATACACGACCGTAGCGTGCAGGAGGCTGTCAGTCGGTAGATCATGTGCAGTTGGCTGGAACATGCATAACCTGTGTGCTGAGCCCTCGATACGGAACTCTGAGTCACGCTTGTTTCATGATCCCGAATATCAAAAGGAGCAATCGGGTTCAAAAGCCTACGGTACTTTTTACACACAGTTATGCAAAGTGTGCAACAAACCTCAATTGTCTACGTTCGTGGCGTCAGCAAGTGCGCAGTGTCAAAGTCCGCACACCAGATAATGGCGAGTGGAATGTTGGCTCAGTGGTGTGATCACACGGGCGCCACGAAAGACCCAACAGACGTACGGGTAAGTTGGTCAGTAACGCACGCGCAAACTAGCCTACCAATGTCGGACGGGGTGACGTCTGAGGTAATGTGAATGGCGGGTATGTTGGCCGTGACGAAGCAAATCAATATGCCCACGGGCAGAGTAAATGAACGAATGGGGGAAAATATTGTGCTGTCAAGTTAGGTTCAATATTGTATAGAATTATTAATTTCCTTCACAAAGATCCGAAAAATCGAACATTTTCCCTCGCAGCTCGTACTCGATTAAAACCTACTGGTTTTTTCACATTTTCCAGCTGCTGGGTTTACTAGCTACTGTGTGTTGCTCCATGCGTAAACCTCAAGAGCACTCAGTCGTCATTGCCTTTTATCACCATGCGTTTGTCTCGAAACGAGACTGACTGCTGCTTGTCAGCTACTATATTGTCGAAACCGAGTTAGCTTTCGTTCCCATGGCTTCCTAGCCTACATTCCTCGCAAGACACATTTTTTGAAGAAACTACGATTAGGGAGGCCAAGAGGAGTTTGACCGTACGACTTTTTCACCATGCTCGACCAACTTATTTTCCCCCAGGCTTGGGCGCGCTATAACTCTGCGTTAAAATGTTTACGGTGTATGTGGTTGGAGATCACATAAAAGTTTCCGTTTTACTGTTAAACCGGGTAAAATACTGTGAGAAAGGATGAATTAATCAGGACAACTTTAACCTTGTTGAAAATCAGCAAAGCTGGATTCTTAAACGCCATAAAAATGAATTTCTACTCGGTACGCGAGAGAAGTTTGGATTATGCAGGAGAATATTTGTGAATACCGTTCTGGTAACAATGTTGGTTGGCTGACTAAGGCATCCAGGTTAACTAAATCTGTCTGCACCATAGAAACAAGATTGTTGGTCGTGATTGATAGTTTTTGGGCAGAAAGATACCTGGAACACGGTAGCGCTCGAAACCAGTGTTCATTTTGAGTGGAATACATGTATTCCTTATTCCTTTTGAGGGGAGACAAATATACTTTTGGAGATGACAGTCTAATCATTCATTTGCCGCGAAATAATGAACGGCAACGCAGTGTACCGCAACTCAGACAAATTGAAGCGAAGCATTTTCTGGGTTCGTAGGGTAACCTGTCCTCAATTACAGAATACCCCCTGTCGAAAAGCCTATGATACTTGTACGGGGGGTTGACTATAGCTCTAGATTCCTGTAGACTTTTAATCAGTGTAAATTTATCTTCGTGGCTCAGTACGACACTTTTTAAACCGGTCTATGCTGAAAGGAGTGGACTGTTTCTTTATATGTATGTCTAACAGTTCCCAATGTTGCATGTAATCCTTTAACAAACAGTCCATTCATTTCCAACCGGTGAACAGACTGGTACAAACTGGTGTGCATCAAGTTAATTGTTAACTCATAAAACAGCTACCTTTCAAAACCTCAGAACGAGAAGATTCCGCTTGCTGTTCGACTTCCACATCATACAAGTAAAAAAATAATTGAGGAATTAATAAGCTCTAGCGAAATTTGATAACGGCGTTAGACAGGAATTTCACCGATATCAAGAAGCCCTGTATGCAATGCTACTGGAACGAATGTTGTAGTTCCCGGTTGCACAGTCTAACCCTTCTAACTTGAAGCACTTGCAAACGTGGTCATCGGTGTCTTAGTAGCGTGATGAGATAATCTTATGCATCCTGTCTGAAACCAGCTGCTACACAACCTTTCGCTTGGCTGTAAATCGGAATCGTCACAGAAGCAAATAAAACCTACCGGAGGAACCTGATCGGAACCGTTAACCGTCGGCTACCAAAGAAAGCAGTCGGTCGGTGGAAAAAAGTTTAGGTGGGCCAGGTCATGAACTGAAAATTTAAAATAAAAGAGGCGTAGTCAGGCTGAGAAATATGCGATATTCATACCTGCCTGGCTGGAAACCTGGTGACTCAACTTGCAAGTGGTTTGGAACTTCACTGGACGTGGTACGCAATGGTTATCATGACGAACATGTCGTAACTTCCTAGCCGCAGTTTGTCGTTCGACGTCCGCTGAGCTGTGTTTGATAATAGTCGCTCAGCTGTAGCACCCTTTCGGTGCCTAGCTGCCATGCCACCCGAAGAAAGCACGAAGGCTGGGATACTGCCAGGTTGCCCAAGCCTAGACAGGGGAAGTCGAGAGGCCGAGGTCGGGTTCGAACCACGGACCTTCTGGTCAGTAAGTTCGTGCTCTAACAACTGGATGATTCTCAACTACTATCATGGTAGAGGTCTCACTCCGACGTGATGCTCAGATATATCTGCTTTATTGCCATCTGAAAGTAGAGAATCGATGTTGTTGATCGCTTTTGCTATGAAGGGCCAGCCCTCCCATTTATTTCTACTTATTATTGGGCTTTATTTCCCCACGGTTAAGCGGCATCTGTGGATGTTTTAGATGAAGATGACGATTATCATTAATAACGGCATTATTATTACTGTCACTCACTGCTTAGTAAGGTAGTCTTCAAAATGAGTTTGGAGGCTGTGGAAAAATGACTGCTGTGGATGTTTGAATTACTGCAGTAATATTCCAGACTGTTAAACAAACCAGGACTTTCTTAGGCCCATTATTCACTGTACACCGTGTAACAAGTTAACTTGGTTTAAGCTGCTTTAGTTTCAACTCAGTCAATCAATGCAGTACAGTTTAAATCCTTTAAATTTAGTGCAGCGACAATTTGCTGTTCTCTACTGCTCTGTTACTCTTGATGTTATCACGGACCGCTTAGCAGCTGACAGGATAAACTGTCTTGTTGCACCGCAGTCAAAGAACATTCAACCGCTCGGACAGTGCAGTACTCTTAGTGCTTTCATCATGAGGTTCAAATATCTGTAACGCGAGTGACGAGAGACACTTAGTTTTACCAGGGCAACCAAAAGCTTTCAGAACCAAACAGATATCCGCGAACATGTAGGCCCCGATGCACAGTAAGCCACGGTTGCAGCCTATCGGCCTGACGATGAAACAAAAAGGGGGGAAGTGAGAGTGACTTCCTTTTTAGGCGAAGCTCTTCGTTAATTTCTGAGTGATGAACGTGGCTTATCAGCAGATCAGCACGGTGTATACTTGATTTTTTAACTGGCTAAAACCACGCCACAGAAAAACAAACGTAAACTCTGCTTAATTGTCGGAATCCAACCAAATAAATCGGTTTAGTATACACTGGACTATCCAGAATTTCCTGTGAGTTTTAATAGTTTCCAGTTTTTGTTTGTTTGTAAAGGTGCATTTTCTGCTTTCCTAACCTTCCAAGGGTTCCTTGCCATCGATTTACCGCTGCCCTTAGCCTCTTAATATTCTTCAAGGTGGTCGCTCGTTTCGCAGATCGCTATCGGAGGTCTAGTTGTACTTTGCCTCTCCTCCACAGTGACATGCGAGTGGAACGCCAGTACCAGAGCATACTGCCCGCGTATTCGGACAAGTTTACGAAACGCTGGGATACCGACTGGAGTTAGAATAATGAGAATCGTTCTTGAACATGCTATGACTTCACTCGGTATTACATTAGTACAGGGAAGGTCAATTCATGAATCAGTTTTGTTTGTCAGATCACGGCCTTTATTATTTTTTTGTCGTGTGATCACAAAAAAGAGTCCTCCCCCAAAACGAAATCATCACAATACAAAGTTCATCCTCAAAATACAATCACCATATATGTGAAAACCTAGAAGCATAGCAGCCAGTTAATAGCTACAGTGTACGCCTCATGTAAGTGACGTGAAATTTTATTTCGTAAGCCGCTGGGTGTGAGACGGATAACTTATATCTACATCGTACAAAGTATCATTTATCCTTCAGATACACAGTTCATGTCACCTGCTCTGATGTTGACTAGCTACTCGGACAATGCCTCAAAAAGGACCCATTAGGCTCCTTCCTCTCTGAACAGCACACCTTTCTATCAAGTACACCTTAATTCTACCCAAGCAAATGCTATACACATTCACTTCGATGTAAATCGCGCCTGTAATCAGCGCTTTTTTAATTCGACACCCGTCACTCGACATGCGCAACGGGCATATTTCTGCCAGCTAGCACGCCGGCGCCTCATCAGTCAACTGGCGACACGCGCCCAGAAGCGTCACAATACAACAAAGGTATTATATCTGTTATCACGAAGTGCACAGACGAGCGCGTTATTCACTCTGAGCGCACGGAGTCCATCCGTCAGCTGTTTTTCCCAGGCAGCTGTTGTCGTCTGAACAGCTGATTTGGATGTGCCGCTTGGTTTCTTCATATGTTGTTTGATCAACATCGTGTTCCGCTAGAAGGCTTTGCGTCATAAGACGCAGTCAGGTTACCAGATGACTATGTCGCGTAGGATGGGAATAGTGCCATGCCTATGGGGTAATTGAACAGTCAGCAGTTGTGAGATTTCCAATTTAACAATGCGTCAACTGCAACGCGCTGTGGTTCTTGGTTAGCGGCACACAATTTAGTGCAGACCCAGCTGTTTGTAAAATTGCATTGTGTTTGCCGCCCCTCGTGCATGTTCTAACTTCGCCGCTTCAATTTTCAGCAAGAGACTTATTGATTTGTTTGATAGTGCGTCATTTGTTGTACGCTTAGCTCAAGTTCAACCAAGAAGTTAACAATTCCAAGAAAACCTACACAGCATTACAGACGGGTCCTGGCGTTTAATTTTTCTCTCCTTTAATCCATCCGATTCTCACGTGAATGAATGTTGAGTTCAGTAGTGGCAGATGTGTATTTTGTGCCAGTGTTTTTACTCGGATGATACTATCTTGGCAAGTGATTGGGTTCAAGGATCGAGCACCATCGTGAAATCTTCTGATTTCATTAGTCCCCTTTATATCCCTTTGCCTCACCTCATTTGAGTTACTCCATCTGATTTGATTTTGCGCTATGGACATTCATTTGCCATGCCCTGAGACAGCCAGCCAAACAAGTTTGCTCTGTGTTGAGGATGAATGGGTTGGCTAGTCTTTTAGGGTATACTACACTGCTCCCTCATTATACTGCTGTTTACACCTATGCAGCGGATTTTAAAGGTTTTTTTTGAAGAGCCATGACACCTCTATGCTCTATTCAGCATTAAAGCCTCCAGGCGAATGGGGACTATATTTGTCCGACAGTGAGCTCTAACTCAGCAGTGACCCGGCTGGCCTATCTGTATACGTAGAATTAAGCTGTTCCTCAGTGATCGATCTGGCTTAACTTGAACACGTGGTCATTCACGGACAACCTGGTACGTAAGTGTAATTGCTGTTTTCAAATCCGACACTTATGCCTGTCATTATCTGAAACAAAATAAAACAGTGCAATTTGAATGATGGAACGGCACCTTTAAGAAGAAGGGAAGTTTCAGCACGTCTGTATGAAAACCACCAGCAAACAAAATCTTTCCCAAAGGGGCCATTCTTCGTGTAGGGATAGGAAACAGATAATGGGTTGTCATGGTCAATCATGCAGTATCCTTATTTGTACCAAATGACCCGGCATTGGTGCAGCGAGGCTGCTGGTTTACTGGTATTTGATTCCTCCTGTTTGGGTCACCAAATTGGATACCCGATTTTAGTTGCCATGAAAGTCCTTTCCCAAGGCCATCAGGTATTTCCATGTGCACGCAGAACGTGAAGGACTGGCATCCGTTCTCGAACTGGCTGGTCATATCGAAATAGGCCAACAGACCGCTGTGAACAGTGGGTACTGCCATATGCGGTTTCTGGCAATGTGTTGGGATACAGGTAGCCCGGGTGCGTTAATTGGTAATTGATCAGGTGGCTGTACACCATCAATCAATCACACAGAAAAGTGGTCAACCACGAGGCAATCACGAACGGACTAACCGGAAGAGAGAACAGTGGACGACAAGTTCAACAGTAGAGTGGCCGTGGAAAGCAAGACATACAAACCACAACACAAGACGAATTATGATCGGACTAATCATAATCCAATTGCGATGTCTATCAATGGCCAATCAGGTTACGGCTCAAAACCGCTCTTTGTAAACTGTATAATCGCGAGCACGAAGAGAATGACTACCCTCCCAACAGCGCACTGAAGATGTCTCCTCGAATGGTGACAAAACGTTTGCAAATCAATTACCAAGCTCGGCGAACAGATCAACAGCCACCTGATCAATTACCAAAATATGCGGTTTCTGCTTAGCCGTATATGCATTGGCTTATACCTAACGTGAACCCGAGGGAATAAGACTTAATAGTGATCAGAAGGAGCAAGTAAAAGTCATCAGCATGCCCATCTGGTGGCTCATAATTGTCAGATGTAAACAACTGAGCAGTGTGTATGAAAGGTAGCCTGGTGGTCCGCACCACTCGTAAGGCGCATACACACAAATGGCTAGCTAGCGCTAGTTATTATACACTTTGATATGTACAATGATGGCCACAGATTGTCATCCGTAGCCCTGTTGCAANACCAGCTGTGTTGTATTTGGCCCAGTTTGCTGGCTCTCTTAGGCTATTAACAACTCAACTCAAAATCCTTTTACAGCGTCGCCCAATGAAAGTCCCACGAAGTCCCACGAGAGGTCATTTTCTGGTGACTACAGCAGATCCTCGAGACTTTCGACAGAAACCTTCTTTGTCTAGTGTACGTTGCATCTCCAAACGGTCATCACCAAGTAAGATTAAATCAAAACAAATGGGGATATTAGACCACAAATTCGCTTTTACATTCACTAAAAATTCTGGATGATCCACTACTGTCTGCGCAGTTGGAAGTAATCAAGCAGGACTAATCCTCGAATATCCACCAACCTTATATCCTGATAGAATACCATACTCTATGTAGGTTACTGTCAACGGGAAACTCAGCCGAATTTCGTATGAATATCTCATTTTATGAAATCCGTGCGGTGGAATCGAAACTAGCTCCTGTCCCCCCTCCCCGAAATCGTTTAATGCGGCAAAAGTCAAGCTGAAACACTAACATTGTAGACTACATCCTACGAGTATGAAACAAACTGGGCTAATAGAATGGGAAATTTCTTAAAATTGTCGCACATTTCGAACAAAGCTGTCACAACTTAATCCAGCCAGCCATCCTTTCAACTGGCGTTGATTGGACAGTGGTTAGGTACGACACTTCTGTTGCGACCTCCAAAATGCTATTGATAGTGGATCACAGTGGTGGTGTGCTGACCAATGCCTTAACAGTAGTGAGTGCCATGCACACACGCATGTTCTTGTTGGATAGGATGTAACTGAACGAAATTTATCAGGTGAAAAAAGTACTATGTCATAAATTTCAACGAAACACTAAATTCAGTGAACCTCGGGCTGTGGTTGGTCAGTTTTCGTTAGTTGGCTTGATTTCCTGACGGATCATTGGGGATTACACCTGTTTTGGGTACTTACAAGATTTTATTTAAATAGGACCGCACGCATTCTGTTGACTGAACACATCTTTAATTTTGCTGAAAACTCATCGGCAGCCCACAACCGGTTTCGCCCTTCTTGGCATTCATCAACTAGGTGCACTCTCCAAGTGTCCTTCAGCCTTTACTTTCTACCTGGACAAAAATCGGATGCAATTCGCCAAATTAATTTGTTTTTTTTTACGAAACTCCACTGCATCCCAGCTGAATCCCCAGTTATTTGATGGTATTCTTCTACCAAATGTGTTGCATGAAGGTTGCTTCATGCATCACCCGGCAGGGTGTCTGGTATATCGCAATATAGCTTCCTCAAGGAACACTATTCATGAGGTTTTTGAAGCCGGTAGTGGGCTGTCAGAGAGTTTTCAGCAACCTCATAAGCAGTGTGTTAGACAACAACGTATCGCAAAATCTCGAATATCGTACCAAGTGAGACATGAGGCTGTCTGGTCAAGCACATTCATCTGAAGAACATCATGAATGAGTGATTCAGCTGGGATTCCAGTGACTCTCCCGGAAAAGTGTAATTAAAACCGCATGTAAGCGCGAAGCCGATTGATTGCAAATAAAACGACTAAAACTGCCTCAGTCTGGATAGATGTTTACGTTCCTTTTCAAGCGAGCATACGCTACTGTGGAATAAATAATGTAAAAATTATCACTTAAACCTATCACAATGAAGCCATTTTCAATATTGTGAGAAAATCAACTTGTCGAATTGTCCCAAGCTAGCCGGTGTGACTCAATCAATCAGGCTCATCATTGTGAAAGCGCCTGTCAACGACAGTCCTTGCACGTCTGTGTGTGAAAAACTTTTGCGCGCAAATGTGGCCTAACGTAATCGTCCATTGGATGTTTGCTCGCAAAATGTCCACTTCAGAAAATTGCCGTAATCTTCTGAAATCTATCTTACATTTGTTTTGCATAAAAACACCAGTAAATTTCGGCGGTGTAGCCAAACAGTGAAAGATAACTTGAAGTGAAGTGTATACTTTCCGCACCAGGTATGACATGTATCAATCACTGAACGAAACTCAAACTTTGAGGACGGGTTACAAGGTTTATTCTGGAAGAAAAGGAAAATTTCAAAAGATAGGAACTTCACTCACTTTTCTTCGGTGAGATTACCTATTCTGCTTGCATCTGACCCAAGTAATGCACACAAATAATGATAGGTGACGGAAAAATTTGCCCGCTAACTTTGTACTCGCCAGTCACCTCAGGGCCCACCGGCCTTACAGGTGTCTGTCAGGCGTTTTACGGGGGACTTCAGCCAAATATTTAGCTGTTATGTTAGAAGAACGTGAGACAAAAATGTAGCACAGTTATTATTCCGTTTCCCTTTGCAGTGTTCATTCAGGAACGTGTGAAATTGGGCTAAATTTGCACCCTAGGTTTGGCAATGAAGAAAGCCTTCCTTCCTACTCCATATCCTTCTGTTCTTCGAATTATCCCACCCAAGTTATAGTACGCTATGTCGGAAGCCGAAGCCAGCTTATGCAGTCGGATTTGACTACATTAAATGAAACATTGTACCGTTATTATCTCGGTCCCAGTACCTCAGCTAATAACATCCTGTGTGGCCCTAACTAGCCGGCTTAGACCGCCCCCTGACCATTCCAGCCTTGTTCTTGATAAGCTGTTCACTTTGGTTTCAGGCCGCAAGCGGATACATTAAAACCGCAGGTAGCCTGTCAAGTCGTATCATAAATTGTAAACCGGAAAAGTTCTAAATGCTAAACCTTACCGAGTGCAGTCGAACGAACGAAANTATATATATATATATATAACTATTTCTCACGACGTTTAGTCTGTATGATAGGTTTACTGCAAAATTACTGCTGCATTTAGGGCTGCACTGAATGAATACAGCAGTCTTAGTCACAAGGTAACCTCCTCAAGTCTTTTGACCTGGTGAGGAGAGTGTGGAAGAACGGGCTTCCTGTATGGGAAGGATAGTCATACGTATGCTCAAAAACGTTCCTTGTTCAGTGCCGGACTTTGAATTAACTTCAGAATGAAGAGAATAATCACGGTCGTAAGGAGTACTCTTTCAAATTTTAGAACAGGAATCAAAAAGTTTACCCATGTATTCTGCGGGGGTGCAAGATTGGGATGTGACGTTATTTTGAAGCTTCGATTAAGTTTACGGGAGTTTTTCTGATGAGACGTTGGGTGAACCAGGGAAACTGATAAAAAAGCAAGTATATTATTGAGCAGAACGTTGATGCCTCAGGTCATATAGACGCTCATTGGTCTGTTCGTTGTGTTCGGCAATTCGGTTTCTGGAAGACTGAAGGTCGAAAACCAGAGTTTTTGTAATCTCGTCACCAGGTCAATGTGGCAGCCCAACAGAGCACTGAATATTAGTTGGGCGATTGAAAATCTGATAGGAAAGCCAATTATCCTATGAGTATACAGAATATGGTATGAAGCGCTCTTAAGTGAGAGAGTTTGGCAATGTCACACGATAAAAGAACATCCTATAGTAGTACGATTCTCTTCTCTCATCATATCGGCAGACTAGGTAGCCGTGCTGCGATTGCTTAAACTACTGTACTGCGACTTGCTTGGATCGATATTAGCAGCCCACGGGACAGTCTACAGGTGAATTGAAATGACTCACTTGGACTGATCATGTGACCAAAGCTAAAGACGTGTAACACCACCGAACTGCAGATTGCGCTGCTGTGCAAACTGCCACTCCGGCATGCGAGGTTCTAGCGTATTCTCTCGCCAAATCAGGTTACCATGTCGTGCGCCCCAAAAACTGGGGCGGTCCAATTTGGTCCAGGTTTTGAGCAAGCAGTGGCTTTGTGGTAAACCATGATCGTACTGCTACCGCTGGTGGGAACGTTTGCAAACGATTGCGAACATTTCGCCAACAGTTTGGCATTTCCGCCACACATCGATAAAAAAACGATACATAAACATAAATACATTTGGAAACAAAACTCGCGACATCTAAACTGACGTAGAAACCCGATGGAAGATGAGAAGTTTATATGATATATGAACAGTGACTAAATTTGCGTAGCGAATGGTTGAAAATTGTTTACAACTGAAGGAATGTCCGGACAAGCTGTTTTGACGGGCAGAAACAGAAAAGCCAAGGCAGACATCGTCTGTAAGCATTTTAAGGGGAGCAAATGCAACTCGGGTTCACAATATGAGGACAAAGTTGTTCAAATACCCTTCTTAACTCCAAGAGATCTAAATAACACAACAAAGATGGAAATCTCAAGTGTAATATAAGGGCTTGTCATGACCGGCCGCTTGGAGTTCAGCAAGCTGAAGAAAAAGGCCATCTGGCGGATTTTTAACGTCCGCCATAGTGACCGTGTAGAACACATGATCACCTTCCGGTTTTCGTGTGCTGTGACCAAAATGAAAAAAAGTAATCACAAATAGCCGAGGGGAGAGAAGGAACACTTAGCAGACTGAACATCATGTGCTGACTGTCTGCTTACAGTTATAAGAGCGGTAGAAGTATTTAGCGGAAAGCATCGAGCAATGAAGTCAATGCGGTCAATGTGGAAAACATTTTCGGTTGGCCCCCTTCACCAAAGCCTGTAGGTCCGGAAATAGAAATGGTTCTTGGCTCAGCCTGTTGAAGTTCCTTGTTACTGGCAGCAGGATATCGTCAGTACTCGATGCAAAATTAAAAAAACGTCTAGTCAGTAAATTCAATGACTACATTCAGACATACTTGAAGGTCAAAATAGAGGTTGGTGTATTTAATTCTGAGAAAGTTAGATGATATTCAGTGTGTAAAAGTAGTAAGTGGTCATTAGATGCTCAAAAATGGAGTGGAAAACAAACGCCTGCTTATGTGCATTCCCGCCAGAATGAAAAAACGCTGGAAGACCGGCGGCGTTTTTCTCTTTTGCAATAAACACTACAAACTGGAACAGTACAACAGAGCCTGGAACTCAGTCGTTATCTGAAATACAAAAATGCATGTATCGCTCAAACCTCCCGCTTGAGAAACAAACGAACTGTTATCAAATGTGGCAAGATTTGGCCTCTAGTTGGCAAACTTGAAAAGCAAAATAGCATTTTGACATATTAAAATCATGGTCATCATCATCGTCACCAGCTCCGACGGTAAAAATCACTGTTCAGCTTTGATATTTCGGTTCTTGAGTACATGTGCTTTTGACAACCTGCGAATATACCCATCTCAGGTGCCTCTCCGAATTACAGTGTGCCACAATCTCAATATGTGTGGCCTAAGCAAAACAGCCAATTCATTAGACAGTTTTTACGCACCGTTGGTTCCAGTTCAGTTTTGCAAGCATTCAGAAAATGAAGAGACGACGACCAGCTATTCAATGTTCGAACGAGAGTCAAACTGGAATTAATGATGCAAACAGGGCACTGTTATCGAATGTTATTTTGTTCATTTTATTCATGCAGGGTCATAAGAACAGATGAGAAGCTGTTTGTTTTTATTGTCTTTTTGGAAATGATCGAATTTTTTATTTTGCCTCAGGACACTTTTTCATTGATAGGTGATTTGAGGAGATTTAATTTCAATGGAGATTTTGTTTTGTAAGTGAAAACAATCTGTGCTGAAAAGTCAAGAAACACTGTTCATCACCAATTTATATGGCACCAGGAAACACGTAAAAAAAGGTTAAAATCAGGGACATATACATTTAGTGAAATAGAAATAAAAGGAAAGTGGGTTGAATGAGGGGTAGGTCAATGCGTCTCGGAATCAGGTAAGTAACCTCGGTGTCAGACAGGCTTGTGAGACCGGATTTTTCGCAGGCCAGTTCAAGTTCAGAGACCACACAAGTTTCTTTTGGACGCAAATTGGTAGGCCAAGCAGTCGGACTCCAATCGCCCCTGCGATCGATAGTAGTCAGGATCTTACCAGTCATGATCGGTTCAGAGATACCCAGTACATGATAGCGAAGGCTTGGTCTTTGTCGATGACGTGACTGGTTTCGGCCAAATGTGATGCAATTGCACTTGAGCCTGATTTCTTCCATCTGCTACCCAGAGACACGGGGTTGAGTTGACGCATTCTGCCCGACAAATGCCTTGTCTTAAGACCAAAGTATGATCGGCACGAGCATACAAATGAGTACACACAAAAGCTGGTAGCAGAACGTGGCAATTTGTCCTTCAAATGGAACCTGATAGTAGAGCTGGAATTGAAGCTCAAACACAGATTACCGGCCATGTACGTCATACCAACAGAGTTTCTAACCCTTCGGGTAATCAGTTCAGCAACAGAGTCACCATTGAATGGGGGCCTCATGTAGACAGGCTTCTTGCCAACTCAATATTGTAAAGGTCTGGGTTTACGAACTACATAGTCTTGAGTACGAACCCTTCAGGATATCTATTCTGCAGGAATCTGCATCCCAAGAACTTTAGTTCCTCTTCTAAACAGTCGGAGGAGCATAGTTTCAGCCAGGCATCTAATATGATTGCACTTCTGTCGCAACGGAACAAATATATCGAAGTGAATATACTGACCTTTCCACGTTTGCCTTCTGTGAACTTTGGGCTCTTTGGTTCCGTCAGTCTTCTATTTAACACTGACATCGAGGAAACTTGACTGTCCTTTCTGTTCTAGCTTGATAGTAACCTTGATATTAGTATGGACTGAACAGAAACTGCTTAGCACGTCCGCTGTGCTGATTACTATTCAGCCCACTCCACTTTATTATTGAATATTGTTGAAAAGGTTATGGCTCATCACAACTATTTTTTTGCTTTCATTGGTCCGTTTACTTACATGACTGTTCCGCTTATCGATTTGAATACGGAGTGATAACATCTGTAAGTTGTTCAAACTCAAGAAAAAATTTCAAACCACTATCTGGAATAAGTCGATTTTCCGAGGTAACCTGTGAAATGTCTGGGAGACGTCTCGTGTTGGTGGGCTTTTCTTTGAAATTCTACGTAACAGTTTTGGCATTGTGTTGCGTAAATCTTTCTTGTCACAGAGTTTCTGTGGGAGTTTCAGCGTCGAGTCAATTTTTCGGGGTGCACCCTACCCAAGGGAACGTCAGAGGAAAGTGCAGTTACGTGGACGGTCGTTTTTAATCTAGTTCTTGAAATCTGACCATTAGGGTTTGAACGCACCATGACAGCGTTGTCCTTCAGCCGACCGGTTCAAGACCGTAACAGCTTCGGGCCGGAAAAAGGTTAGAAGGACAAATGTATCGGGGTTGCAGCGACCAAATCTTAGTAGAGTGCGAGTTGCCCCAAAAAAGGTTAGTGAAGGCTGGTGCGAACACTCAGCTGCTACATCCGGAACGTATCGCTACAGCAAATCTAAATTTCCCGCTTTTGGAGGTTATTTCAGAGCCTAGAAATAAAAGCTCCAGTTTTGTTCCATTTTGCTGATTGTTTTTATCCAATACGCCATTTAGCAGAGTGGCTGGTGGTATTCAGTTGACGGATGGCAAAATACCTGTCAGCGTCTGTTCTGTGCCTGGCTATGATGGACTGAGTGAAAAGTGACAACTGAAAAGCCTAGTGAACTTCAGGATTATTGCAGTCATCCAGAGAAACCTCACTGTGTAACCATGTCATCGACTATCCATCAACTTATATTGATGAATGTAAATCAGAAGAAACCAGCAACGATTCTATGAAAGACACAATTGCTAGAGAAGAATCGAACCAGACCGACCGGAATTACAGCACTGTATCGATCATCAGCGCCATCCAGTACGTACGGGTATTCACGCTGTTAGCTGGTAAATTCCGGAAATGACTTAATAAACTCTGGGCACATTTGTAACAAAAAGCGTTTTAGATTTGTTCCTGACCAAGATGACTGGATCCCGTTTAGTGAGAGGTATACACAAAAGAGAACGATCATGAAGGAGCTCTGTCAAAGATAATTCACTGTACATTGACCAATGTGCAGAGTAGCGAAAAAAACGGATCTTTTCCAGATAAG
>SJOL01005104.1:256802-268545 GCA_004794785.1 Opisthorchis felineus | reverse complement strand
TTTTTTACAGATTTTATGTATAAGTGATTAGGCAGAACAGTAAATTCACTAGGCGATGCTTAAGTAGTGTAGTCAGGGCGATTTTTGCATAATTGCAAAGGACGCCATGCGTCGTTCATGGATTTCAGTGTCCAAGCAACAGACAAACCTGGGCCAAAGAGTGGTGATGCTGCATAACTCGAAATAAAAACCTCTTACAGAAACGTACAACTATAAGCGTGGTACTGTTTAAGGGCCATGTTCTTCTCTAATCAACAGTTACCATCACAACACTTTTCTGTAGTTGAGTGAGTAAGGCAACGAACTTCGGCTGACAAATTTGGATGCTGCCTATTTTTAGCCAAGATTGCCAAATGACTTTCAAGGTTTGCAAACTCCATTTATCACAGGTATTTCGGCCGAACTGATCAAGGTTCAAATGTCCAAAAGTAAGGAATTGTATCGTTTTCCTTGCGTTGAAAAAAGTGTTTCTAAGGGTGCGTGTGGCAACAGGCTAGCGCGACTCAAGGACACAAACGGTAAAACAATCACTCATTTGCAAATCAATTTGGTAAAACAATCAGTTTGTTCACGGAATATTGATCGTGTGACATTAAGCAGTTTTTTGGCGCACAAAATAAGTTTGATCAATACCTTCATTGTCGGTGCGCACCGAACCGCTTCGTTGCACAACAGAACGGAGAACGAATTCTCAGGTTTCGGTCGGCTAATCGCCCTTTTTCACGTGTCCGGTGATCGATTAAATTCACCCGACCCGACTTGTTTGTCTGTATATGGGCCCCAAAAGCATGCTATTTTTAATAAATTTTTAAAACGCTTATCGTTCAGCGGACGCATGCAAATTTCTGAGTAAGTATTAGTCACCTTGTTTGTAGATAAGCTAGTGCGCGACACTTGAAACGAAATGATTTGTTGCTTTACATATTAGTCTGGTGGACATAACGAGAGCAAAAATTGTGATCTGATTACTGGAACGTTGGACTGCAGTACGGCCACCCAGAAAAGTCATTGCCACGAAGACCGCGTCTTTTACCTTTTCATGTAATAAACCTTTTCTGAAAAATACATCCACCAATGAATCCATCTTCTGCAATGCGAAACAGACGTATGAAGTTTACTCTAAGATCATCTTGTATCATTTCTTACGAGGAGGGTGAATTTCAAAGATTGCGGTCTTTTTGGAGTCCACGTGAGCCGGATCTTTGTCAAGAAACTTTAAACGCCGAATTTACCTAACTGTGTCTCTGTTTCGTTTGGAATAAGCTGCCAATGCGACAGCTGGTCGGCGTGTGCTTTCCGTAATACGAGGCTCCAACACATTCAGCGAAGAGAATAAGCACAGGCGCTGATATCTCACTATGGAATGGCTTTTTATCCAGAATCTCTCAAAAAGGAAACTCTTTGAGTCACTTTTGTGTAGCATTCATAAGGAAAACTAAAATTAACGATGTACAGCGTTCCACCGGCAACGTTAAACATGTTAGTAAATGAATTAATGAATGCAGGTTCAGCAGATGTTTCGAATCATCCGGGATGTGTATGCTGGCAACGTTCTGTACTACTTTACTAAATTGTGTGTTACTGTAACTTATCTGCGTTTGAATGTACTTGATAGGACAAAATTCATAACTTTCCATGGTTTCCGGAAATTCGGAGCCCAAAGAGCGTTCTTACATGAGTTATTCACGGATTTAGATAGTGTAACCTCGGTTTTCCTAGTGCTTTCCACACGCAACTTCTGCTTCATTTATTCAAGTATCCGACTAGAATTATCTTAGCTGAGCGTCATTGCATTTTTTGTGCATCAGCACCCAGAAAGGGCTGGCAAAACTTGAAAAACTTAACCGAATCGGATGTTGGATACGGGAGAACAAAAGTACAGTGTCTTTTAAAAAAAACTTCATCGACCGCACAGCATGTATTGTTTTACAAGCAAATGGTAAGCTGTGCTGGAATACTTTTTACGTCGCCATTTGGCGGAACGAGGCAACCATCAATTACGACCAGAACACAATGTGTTGCCAATTCAGTAAGTTGTTTTTTGTTGAGGTGAGCCATTTCGATTGAACATTAACCAATCAGATACAGGAACGTAAGACAAATTCTTGTTTAATCCGTTTCTCAACTACCATTTTATTGAATTATTGGAGTGGGTTGGTTCTTCTTATCGGATAAGGGTACCAGCACATTTTGAGTAAATTTCTGTAGTTCTGCTAAAATTCCCCTATTATTTCGATGTCAGAGTTAGTCCTTTTTGGTCATCCTACGTAGTCTTTTTCTCAGAAACCGTCAGCCGACCACAAAATAGAGCGATCGATTGACTTTCTTAACAGATCGTTACAGCTGTGATTCGTAAATTTGGGGCGAGATGGCTCAGTGGATAGAGCGCGAATTTACTGACCGGAAGGTCCGTGGTTCGAACCCGACCTGTCTCTCGACTTCCCATGTCTAGGCTTAGGCAACCTGGCAGTATCCCAGCCCTCGTGCTTCCCTTGGGTGGCATGGCAGCTGGGCACCAAAAGGGTGCTACAGCTGAACGCCTCTTTCCCGTAAAGTCGGTGAGGTTTGGGTCATCGCAGTAAACCATCTTTGAAAAAAGTGCAGTAAGTGGAGACAGTCATACAGCTTTCCAGAACAAGCTTGTTGAGTCGCGATCATTTACAGCTATAATCTATGAAACGTCCCGGAAACCGACCACCACCAAGTGGTCACTAATTTGTTGTTTTCCCTTCCTTCTATTTCAGGTTGATTACAATCGCTCGAATTCCCGTGACGGTCGACGATCTACAGGATTAGCTGATCTTCGAACTCGATCTTTTATTCCGCCCACTTCCAAATACATTGTCAACATCACCTCTCAAACCGACTCCATGCCAACACCTTGCGGTACGTGTCCATGTTTTACCCATACCGATGCTTTTCCTGGACGCCCTAGGTCTTCTTGCGATTCACAACTCTATAGGCCACAAAGCCAACCGAGCTGTGTATGCACAGACCGAGCAGTTCACCGCTATCCTCCGGAAAGTAGATTCCCCAGTCATTGGTCATCCACCCTACCGATGCCTCCTTCCTATGCTCTGAATCCAGCCCATATGCCCACTCCAACTTCCGGACACGTTATTTCAGACTATTATGAGCCCAACTGCTCCGCACGTTACCCTTATGGATTCGTCCCCGAGAATTCCCAAACATATTATCCGCACCACTCCCACAAACACCACGGACAGTCAACAAGGCATTCCGGTGTAATATATGCTGCGCCGAACCAAACTGTACAGCCAGTTCCGTCGTATATGCCCAATTACCCTCCGGTTGGATGTGAACATCATCCTCCTCGTAAGTTTTCCTTGCTTGGTTTTGTTAGAGTTCCACCTTTTGGTACATCCCACTCCAGCACTGATGTGACTGCCGTCAGAAATAACTACTTCAGCATCTAGTTCACTTTCTCTCTCTCTTCCTTTGAAGTATTAAAAGTCCACTGTCGTGTGTAATCCACTTGGACGTACACTATTCCCATTCCGGTCTGAGTTAGTCCCACCCCAGTGTGGACGTGAATATCAATCGAAAACAAACGCCCCTCCAAAAACTGCGTTCTACCAACTATGGATAATACCTAATGTTTACTGCCGCCTTTTCTGGCAATATGTGTGCATGTGTACAGTTGTCTGCTAATGATCTGAGACCACCTTGAAAGCTGACGCTGAAATGGGGTCGGTTGATTAATTTTTGACGTCAGACCAATGCGTTGATCGCAACCTTTCATCAGTGCTACTTCAACTATTGTCGTGCCTTCCTTCGCCCCCCCCCCTCCCCCGTTCCCACCCATGGGACATTTCCCAGCATTCGTTAGGAAATTGGACTCTGAATTATGACTGCTAATGAGCCCAATTTGGCGCTGTGTAGGAGGAAAACGGCAGACGGGTCTTAAAGGTTACAACTCCCTGGGACCGGAGAAAATGTTAGCGGACCTACGTAGTCGAGTATTGGTTGGTGTCAAGGCACATTTTCGCCAATGTCGTTGCCAGTCGCCGACAATGGTTTAAGTTCAAAAAGGTCGACGCATTCACTTTTCGCTAGAAATGTTTTCGTCGGGTTGGAATTGTTGGGCTGAGATCAATATGTGATTGGGTTTTTAATTTGAGAGAACAGGTAATAAAGTTACGCATTATGGCTCGCGGGTTATGCGTTTTGTTTTAGAGCTGTACTTTTGCGAACACCTGTATAAGACCATTTAAAACTGATTGCCTCGTCTAAAAAGCTTACACAAAACTCATGGGAGTCGTCAGCCATTTTATTCGTACTGCAGGCATCGGCTCTAGTGTGATGTGATGGGTATTTCCTTGTAACTCGTCTTTCTTTCGGTTACTGCACAAGTCCGATTTCGGTGTTCCACAATAAATCTTAGGGCAATAGAGGTGAGAGTTCTTTATGAAGTTCTGTGGCGATGAACTTGCCACTTCGTGTCATGGTTACTGCCACTTGTCTTGCAGTTACTTCACAAAATTAGGTGGAGTCCTTTCTCTACCAGTAACCCTTAAGAGGAAATATTCTCTTTGCATTTTTCTACTGCGATTCCTTTGAGGGAGAGAACTCTTTGTAACAGTACAACAACCACTATGTGGTTATGGAAATGTATGGTCCCTCCACTACTTCCTTTGCTCAGACTAATCGATAGGCTCTCATGCAAAAGCTGTGAGTTGCGGTCAGACGTTCGGACTACCTGATTACAAGCCGCCAAGGTCCCTAATAAGACTGGAATAATACCTCCATTCTCCCTGCTCTCCTCATGTAAACACACTTGTCTGCACATAATTTTCACCGATTCCACAACTGCTCACAAGAGCTCAGCATACTTAATCGTCAGAATGACCCTGACGACAAAATCCGTCAGTACTGTGTGTGCTCACTATTTTGATGCATTCAGTCAGGACGAAGGGGTGTGTGAAAATTCACCAATCATCAAAAATAGCTGTTGAAACCGTCCACAGAAAACTGAAATTCAGTTCTCCAGGTAGACACGAATTGACACTGAAGGCGTTCATTCCAACTGTCTGTTTCCCTTAGTGAAAACCCATAATCCTGTGTTATCATGGAGGACAGGAAGTTCAAAAACGTTTGTCCTGCATTGAACTGCCTCGCATGCGTTGCGTGACCTCATCAGAAAATCGTCACATTCACAACTCCATCATTCAAGTGACTGTTTGGTTATGCGTCCTGAATGTCATTAGCCTGCTCAGGCTGTTCATTTCAAGGTCGTTTGGCATAGACGCCACTAGGAATCGAATCGATGTTAGAACCATTTGGACTCTCGCACATCCATTATGTCAGCGACCTCTGTTTAGAATGATCAATTGTGAGGTCATACTCCTGAAAAAACACTTTTCAGTGCTTTCGTTTTACTGATAGGCCATTCATTGTGTTGAAACATCCAAAGGGTGGTTCAGTGATGTAAAATAGAGCTTCACTAAGCGCTCCTTCTCTAGAAATGCACTCTTTCGGTTGTAAGTTCTTCATTAGAGTTGAGTGCTGTTTGATGGGTTTGAATGTAATCGACCTGGGATACACGATACCTTGATACCAACTGTTAAATTTCACTCCTCCTCTAGTTTTTCTGAATAACCGACTTCTTCCTTAATAACATGCAAGAACGGACGGTGATACTGGCTCTAGATGGCTCGGTGGTTATGGCACGAATTTACTGACCGAAAGGTCCGTGGTTCGAATCCAACCCCGGCATCTCGACCTCTCCTGCCTAGGCTTGGGCAACCTGGCAGTATCTCAGCCCTCGTGCTCTCTTCTGGTGGAACTGGAAGGGTGTTACAGCCGATCGGTCATTACTTATTAGTAAGACACTGCGTGCTATGAATTAGTTAAACAAATCGATCAGATTTGTCTTGTTCTGCTAGACAGTCATTTTTCAATAGAAAAACTTCACTGCCGCGGTGAGCTTTTGAGAAAACGAACAAAAGTTAGCTTTTCCGAGGGCGCCGTACCTTGTTGTCGACCTCTCAAAAGCGGGATAACATAGTGGTTGCTATGTATCGATACTAATAAGAGGCATTTTTGTGCTTCAGTGCATATGAAACACTGTTCACTCTCCATCGGTGACAAAACGTCATTCATCCTTCTAAAAGTGTCACACCATAAGTGCAATCATTTGTTGACCGCACGAATGGATTTGTGGCGCTCTTAGAACCGAATCGGACTGATTCCAGCCACAACCATTCCTGCGCAGTGTGTGAGAACCATTTATTTTTAACTGCGAACTGTTTGGTTGCATCAAGAACACTGTCATTAGTGTGGTCTTGGAGATCTCAGTTTCCGGCAACAGGTTTTCGATTTTTGGGGATTTCATTTGAGATTTCGTCCTGCAACTAAGGCCGGTCTATGACAACTAGCTTAGAGGCACGGCTTAACTGTTTCCTCCTTATTGGGAATGCCAGAGTGATTCGAGCCGGCCATCTCCCGCACTCAGCCGTGCGGGGACGACTGACTGAACAGCAATGTGATGAACTCGCACAGAGAGGGGATAGAAGGCCACGCATTGTTTAATCATGGAATTCACACTACATGGGTCATTTGGTGACCAGCTCCATGAGTGAGGAGTTTCAGTCGTCTTGTGAATTATTCTTCCCTCTTGGCTACTTATAATTTATTGGTAGTATGAGGAGGGTAGCTCAGAAGGAAGAACAATCCATTCAACGGGCGTACCTTCCATCTAAGAAGTCGTCAAATCAAGGAACCAATCAAAAGACGACCAAGTAATGGGAATTTCGTAACTGCAGGGTTAGTGGCGTTCTATCCTGTCTATCTGCGACTTAATCACACTACTGATCGGCAACTGGACACCAAACGAGTGTCCAAACTAGCCGAAAGGTCGATGGTTCGGATCACCTTGGCGATTCGCGAGATCTTTACTGCTGTTTGGTATCGGGGACATGCCTCGATGAAACAATACGTGCACCATGTTCTTCGTGCAGCCTTTGAAATCCAGTGTGTATCTTTGTGGCACACTTTCAGGAGGAAAACCTCGTACTGTTATTACCAACGTGATACAACAAACCTGACCGGACGACCAAACATTAGTGCCGGAGGATCAAATAACTTTTTGATGAATAAGTGGTTGCTACTAGGAATTTACTGAACTGTCTGGACTTATTATTTGGATAACTAACAGCTGTGATTTATTGTAGCCTCGAACTTCATGCGTTCAGGCCAATCTGGTTAAGTTAAAACAGAATTAGGTCGTTCTCAATCACCATTAATTTCAGCTTGAACTTTAGATTTTCGGTATAACACATCACGTTTCGTCTGGACTTCAAAAAACGGCCTCTTTGAACATCCATTAGGCGAAGTTGCTGTTGAATTTTTCCTGCTTAACCGGTGCCATGATTTCAAACGCATGCTTTCCCGTTCTTTACTTTCTCAAAACTTGACACATCAGTCTTGGGCAATCCATTTCTTATTTGTCCTGTAGATACTTCCACCTGCCAGTTTTCTCACACAAGAAATGTGTGATGACTGCTGGATCACTAGCCACCTTCATCGGTCTCCGTGTTTTGAGTGCTTCTGAGGGTCAGTTTCGATTGTTTTGACCAAATCGGTCACCCATTATATCAGAGTTTAGCTAAATGATGTTACACACGTTCACAGGTGGAGTGGGGTTGTCTATCCTTTACTCAGTTTTACCTGAGACCATCTCCAGTGTTCCTTCTCTTGTCTGTCCTGTTGGACTGGCCCTCTCCGGAGTGTACGTCTCAGAAACGAGAATTAGTTTGTCCAAAAAGACTGAGTATGGGACCCTTTTCATTGTTGTTGACTCTTGTTGACGAGTTGTTTGTTTTGCTATTTTTTGCTGTGCGTAAAAAGTGTCTGACGTTGCAGTGTGATGCGAAATCGTTTTTCGTCTTGTTGATAACTGTTTAGGCGAATGGGACGAATGTAGATAGGTGTATGTTTGTTTGTTCTGAATTCCGGAATCTGCCCTGTTGATTACGACTCACTGACCCAGGATTTTTCTACCAACAGTTGCGAAACGTCCCATGACGTTTTACTCCACACAATAATTCGTTTTGTTCACAAAACAATGAACACGAGATTGAAAAAATATCCCATCTCCCGAAAAATAATCCCTAGCATTTAAAAGCCGAGGTTATAGGTGGCTGAAGAAGCGAAGAATCATGCAATCAAATTTGTTTTAAAAAATAGTTGCCTGTCGCCCACCCTATTGTCACATTCGAAATCTCAAGTGGGATTTCGTGACGACCTGATGGGGTGAAAATTTATTGACTGAACCAACGTTTCCTGACTTACTAGCTGTTGCCGGCATATGAAACTTATGAAAATTGCAAGTAGTATCCGGTCAAGTAGTTTATATAGTTTGCATCTGATGGAAGGTTGATTCGGAAACTGTCGGACAGCGTTTGTTCATCATCATATAGTATTAAAACAACGTCCAGCAAAGCTCCTGAGGACGCTTGAGGATGGTATATTCTTCAAAAACGAGATTTTTACTCTTAGTAATCGCTTAGTTCATTATTGTCAACAAACGACTCCACACTCGGAGGCGCCTTTCCTTTCGCTTGTACTAAGACACATTGTTTTGTGCATCGGTTTGTCCTGTGGCAGTACCCGTATTTATGAGCTCGTGTCGGCATGGTCTAGATCCCGTGCTGGTAGCTTCGGCGTCTACCAATCTACAGATCCGACGTCTGTGATTATCTGGGTGCGATTTAACATGAATGCGTTCGGACATTAGCTGCTCCAGAACTCCATTTTACAGCTAGTTATTTTAGGGCTTCTACCTACGGACAAAGAAAGACGTGGTTTGAAGAGATAAACCGAAAAAGAACGAGAAGCTGCCTACAGATGTCATTAACTTATAGGCTACACTTAATTGCAAACATGTATGGGGCATATTCGTGAAAATGGTTCGCGCACTGTATCCAGAGCAGTTGCAGGTTTCAGACACCGCTCGGCCAGAAAAAGACGGTAGCAGTCAAACGCGAGAACAGTTCGACAGTTTTTAATTATTCATGGCTCTAAATCACTTATATATGGTCGTTGGTTTGTTCGCTGAGCTGGGCAGTTTGATTGCAAACGTCTCATCACCAATGGAGATAACATAATCAGTGCGTTGCTAGGGAGCGTAGTGGAGCGTAGCGATGGTCCGGTAGTTGTGCGTTGACAAGTGTTGCGTGTGTGTTAATATGCGTGCTGCTAGCCGGGGCTGACCTCCGATCACGATTGGTTGTTCGGTCCGGCGGTTCCATAGGTCGCTCTGTTTTCCTGTGTCCTGATTGATCGACGACCACGTTATTTTTGAGCTTTGCCTCTCCTGTTCTCATACTCTGATCGGTCCTAGAATGACTTCTGTCCTTGGCCCCTCTGGGTTCCAGTTTGTGACCTTTGTTGATCCGACTCCAAGGCGTTTCTTGTTTCTCGGTTTGTTAATCTGCTATTCGGCTCTCGTTGAGTATTCCGTTTGAGATATTAGTCCCTTCCACGGAGTGCGTAAACTGGATCTAGTTCAATGCGTCGATTAGTCGAGTCCATCGTGGAGTATCCTACTTCCAGAAATTTCCTTGCGTATCTCGTGTCTCCGTATGCCAAGACTTACATCTGTTGCTGATATGACTGCACGCAGAACGAGAACAACGAAAAGCACCTGTGGAATGCAAGGAATTTTAAAATAATATCTCACGACACAAAAGGGCTTTTTCTCCAGCCCCCGCTAAAGAGCCAACAACAGTTTCTTCCTAACTGAAAACCATCAGCAATGCTCAGAATGTGCACGCCATACGTCGTGTAGACCGTATATCTGAGAGTCCATCACTCAAGAAACCAGATGCAGTAGGAGTTATTATTTGTGACGCTGATGAATCAGTGGTGGTCGGAATTTATAAGTGGGAGTCTGAAGGTCCAAATTTCAGATAGTCCTGAGATGCTCAGAGTTAATTTATATCCACAGGAACAACTCTGCGGTGCATCACGCATTATTCTACCTTACGCGACAACTTCAAACAGGCATGTCACCGAGATCCGTCCGGAGCCATATCCTCATAAAGCGATTATCAGTATATCCCGAGAAACTGTGACATAACCTTACGCGAACCGCATACTCATGGAAAGGATTGAACAAATGGTTTGAAGACAACTGCTTCAGACTTTGCACACCTCAAATGAAAACAGCCAAGAATGAGGGGTATCTCGTCTTAATTTCACCACCTTAAGCGAGACCTAATAGGCACCGAATCCTTTGGCTCATTAGTGTTGACCGAAATTGGTTGAGCGGACAAAAGTTGTCTCCCTGTTTCCTCAACATGTGGGGCGCAAAATTTTTTGATATTGGTGAACAAGAACACGTCCTTCCTCAAATCCTTTGGGCCCTTAAACTGATACGTTTTTTTGTGACTTAAACTGTTATACACCAGTTCGTTATTAAGCACATGAACCGTTTGAGGTGGTCGCCATGTTCAACCGCTTGCTGCCTTTTCCATGCTCTAGTTCGCCTGTTGTAAACAAATCAGCCTAGAAGATGCGTAAATTGCAAGCTTCGTCATTCAGTGGAAGATCTAAGCTAAGGTATACACTACTCGCTGGCGACTAGTCCTTCTTTCATGGTTCTAAAACATCTATCAGCGGAGGAGGTGCACATTGTGCCTTCCATCACTGCTATCAACGGCTGGATTTGATCACAGGACGAACAAAGAAACGGCATATAAATGGGCACCTGGCAGTTAACCGGTCCGATCAGAATGTTGGTTGTTATTTAGTGAGTAGTTATTCGACACTTCCCAAAGGGATCAGTACGCCTAATCTTGTTTGCCAGGACCATAATAGAGGAATGATCTTCTTAAGGTGGAAGGACTTAACCAACTCAACTTAGCTTAACTTTCCTTTACTTGTCGTTGCAGTAATTATCGACACTCGGATAGAGCTTTGTAGTGTTAGGCTCGCCCCCGCAAGCTAGTCAAAAGCCCACAGGACACCGCTTTATGTGCGTCCCACTCCTATACACCCTTTTGATATGTCCACTTGTCTTTCTGCTCTTTTCTCTCGTTTTTTGTTGTCGAAACCACCAGCGACAATATCATGCAACACCACTCCACTATATAGGATCTAAATATATCCTTCAGTCGCATCCACACATTTCTGCATATAGGCTTCAAATGATAGTAACAGCAAAAATAGTCGTTCAGCGGTAACACTCATTCAGTGCCTAACAGCTATGCCATCCGAAGGAAGCCTTAAGACTGAGATACAGACTAGGTTGCCCAAACCTGGATAGGAGCAGTCTACATGCAGAGGTTCTGCGCCTTAACCAGTGAGCTATCTCGAGCTCTATGTGGTCTAATACTTCTGTTGAATTCAACAGCTGATGGTCCGTTACATAGGTTCGTTTAAAAATAAGAGAACAGTTTCTCCAGGTACATTAGGCCCACTCGTATTTCCACATTTTCAAGAAGGATATGATTTAAAGTGAATTCGCTAGATGTTAGAGTCTTTATTTCATCTTTGTTGAATTCTCGTCCGTTATTTTTTCCTCCTGGTGCAGTGGGTCAAACGGAGGTTACGATATACGCTCCAAGCTTTCCAGGAAATCGCTCCGTCATACCTGATTCGGTCAGCGAATCTATCGAACAGGCATGGACCGTCCCACCTGTTTCACCGCCTCTGCCTATGCCCATGTCGATGAGTAACTATTCTCTCACTTCTAGTATAACGTGCAACCACCCAACTT
>SJOL01005104.1:245910-256489 GCA_004794785.1 Opisthorchis felineus | reverse complement strand
CCTGAGATGCTCAGAGTTAATTTATATCCACAGGAACAACTCTGCGGCGCATCACGCATTATTCTACCTTACGCGACAACTTCAAACAGGCATGTCACCGAGATCCGTCCGGAGCCATATCCTCATAAACCGATCATCAGTATATCCCGAGAAACTGTGACATAACCTTACGCGAACCGCATACTCATGGAAAGGATTGAATAAATGGTTTGAAGACAACTGCTTTAGACTTTGCTTACCTCAAATGAAAACAGCCAAGAATGAGGGGTATCTCGTCTTAATTTCACCACCTTAAGCGAGACCTAATAGGCACCGAATCCGTTGGCCCATTAGTGTTGACCGAAATTGGTTGAGCGGACAAAATTTGTCTCCCTGTTTCCTCAACAAGTAGGGCGCAAAATTTTTTGATCTTGGTGAACAAGGACAAGTCCTTCCTCAAAGCCTTTGGGCCCTGATACGTTATTTTGCGATTTAAACTGTTATACACCAGTTCTTTATTAAGCACATGAACCGTTTGAGGTGATCGCCGTGTTCAACCGCTTGCTGTCTTTTCCATGCTCTAGTTCGCCTGTTGTAAACAAATCAGCCTAGAAGATGCTTAAATTGCAAGCTTCGTCATTCAGTGGAAGATCTAAGGTAAGGTACACACTACTCGTTGGCGACTAGTCCTTCTTCCGTGGTTCTAAAACATCTATCAGCGAAGGAGATGCACATTGTGCCTTCCATCACTGCTATCAACGGCTGGATTTGATCACAGAACGAACAAAGAAACGGCATATAAATGGGAACCTGGCAGTTAACCGCTCCGATCAGAATGTTGGTTGTTATTTAGTGATTAGTTATTCGACATTTCCCAAGGGGATCAGTACGCCTAATCTTGTTTGCCAGGACCATAATAGAAGAATGACCTTCTTAAGGTGGAAGGACTTAACCAACTCAACTTAGCTTAACTTTCCTTTACTTGTCGTTGCAGTAATTATTGACACTCGGATAGAGCTTTGTAGTGTTAGGCTCGCTCCCGCAAGCTAGTCAAAAGCCCACAGGACACCGCTTTATGTGCGTCCCACTCCTATACACCCTTTTGATATGTTCACTCGTCTTTCTGCTCTTTTCTTTCGTTTGTTGTTGTCGAAACCACCAGCGACAATATCATGCAACATCACTCCAAGATATAGGATCTAAATATATCCTTCAGTCGCATCCACACATTTCTGCATATAGGCTTCAAATGATAGTAACAGCAAAAATAGTCGTTCAGCGGTAACACTCATTCAGTGCCTAACAGCTATGCCATCCGAAGGAAGCCTTAAGACTGAGATACAGACTAGGTTGCCCAAACCTGGATAGGAGCAGTCTACATGCAGAGGTTCTGCGCCTTAACCAGTGAGCTATCTCGAGCTCTATGTGGTCTAATACTTCTGTTGAATTCAACAGCTGATGGTCCGTTACATAGGTTCGTTTAAAACTAAGAGAATAGTTTCTCCAGGTACATTAGGCCCACTCGTATTTCCACATTTTTAAGAAGGATATGATTTAAAGTGAATTCGCGAGATATTAGAGTCTTTATTTCATCTTTGTTGAATTCTCTTACGTTATTTTTTCCTCCTGGTGCAGTGGGTCAAACGGAGGTTACGATATACGCTCCAAGCTTTCCAGGAAATCGCTCCGTCATACCTGATTCGGTCAGCGAATCGATCGAACAGGCATGGACCGTCCCACCTGTTTCACCGCCTCTGCCTATGCCCATGTCGATGAGTAACTATTCTCTCACTTCTAGTATAACGTGCAACCACCCAACTTCGTCTGGAGACCCGAATAATCCCAGATGTTTACAAAACCAAACAACATATTTATCATCGCTGAACCCACCCCAAGATTACCACACGAGCCCAAGTACACAATACGCCTATCAGCTCCAGCAAGATTTACGTCCTACTTATACACAGGAGCACTTTCCCGCATTGAATCAAAAAGAGGATGATCGGACTTCCAACAAAGTCTACACTCAGGCATACACGCGCCCCGACTCCCTCCTGTCCGGTTCCTCACTCACTGCTGAGTCCTCAGTATCAGACTCTTTGCACAACTCTTCGTCCTCTCGGGATTCTGCCTTGGGAGGAAATCCACCGCTGAGCATCGGACATGAAGCACGGATAGAGGAAACGTCGACACAGTAAGTAGACATGTTTCAGGAGTGTTAAGGCCTGACAATACCAAGGCATTCGTTCCGTTTTTGAGATCCATTCTTTTGACCACGTTTGCCTTATGTATACAGCCGCAGAAGGACAACCCCACTGTTTGTCTCCTGTAATCCGATAAAGGCATATTCAGATGAAGTATGAAATTGGAAGGATGCGCGGTGCGACAAATACCTAAATTAGGTGCCTTAAAACAGATGAAACTCGTACATAAACCTCAGAAGAAGCAGTCGAATTTGAAGTTCAAATAACTGAGTAATGGTGGAGACCCCCATTTCCACAGTTACCATCCTTGGGTAGTAAGAAAATTGCTTTATATAATCAGTATCAGCATGACCTTAATTCTCCTGTGGGTTCAATCATTTATTTTGCCACAACGAATCAAACACAGCATGATCCCTCCTAACACCCTCCCTGGGAGGTTGCTATCTCCCAACAAATTTTGTGACACCGGAAAAAGGCAGGTTTTTTAATACACCATATCCATTAAGGAACACAGAGGACAATGCAGATTTTGGGATTAATATTCCAAACAAAGTTCTATGAACAAGCAAACAAAGCAAGCCGAATGGCAGAAAACGGACGAAGCATGGCAAATAACTTGCACGGAGTTGTACAACAAACATAGCGAGCCAACATGCAACCAAACAATGGAGTCAACTAAATCCTCATCAATGACAGCTTTGGGTGCTGGCGTTGGTGCACGAAAACAGTAGAAAATGCAACTCCATTAGATGCTCACAGCCAGCATTACGGTCTCTTACGGAAATCTCAGCCTCCATTTGTGGCAAATATTGACCACAACGCCACTGGTGCCAAGATTTGGCCAGTATGGGTTATGCATGTGATGTGGTGGTGCTGTAAATCGATATTTTAAATCATTCCATTTCCCAGATGATAACGGGAAGGCTTGGTTGCTTCTCTCTAGTGTTTTTTCATCATCTGAGATGTCAGCTGCAACAGAAATTTCGAGTCACTGAAAAATATGCTGACATATCAATCTACGATTTTCATGGGAGAAACTGTGTAGGTCCTGAGCAGCCGGGAGATTTTGAATTATTCTTCAACTCAGCTCCTGAGCACTCTGGGAATGTCAGTCTCATGTTAAATTCACTCAGACAAAAGACACTTTGCATTGCACGTTTGGGAAGCTAATTGTCTGCCCGTGACGTTTAAATTCAGCTTGCTTCCTCTCAGGTTTGCCTCGATTCACATGCTGAAACAAATTCCCGACAATCACTTAGTTTACGTATTCCGTTAAATTTGTCGATCTGTCATAGCTGTGACATATCTAAATTGGTTTCCCATACTTTTCACGTCAAAATTTCGTAGCGAACCTCTAGCAATGTTTAGATATTTTTCAGGATAACGCAGGTTATTTCGATTTCCAGTTTCATCTTTCCGATTTCGCAGGGATTTCCCGTGACGGGTCTGAACAGTTTGCCTGGACGATGAAAATTTCACTGAGTTTTTAGCTACTAGGTTGTGTTTAAGTAGCGAAACTGAATGCGAAATACCTTAGAGTCCTGACGGTGTTTACATGTGGCCAACTTAATCGAAATAGTGTCTGTCGTACAAGACGACGTTTTTATGTCCTTTGGCATGATGTGCAACACATCCACTATTTCTTGATTCCTCCATGAAGATGTTTAATAAGGCAACTTTTGAGCGGAACAGCTTGGGGCCCGTGTGCTTACTTTGAACAGATCTTGGATACTACCGAAATTGAAAACCTCGATTAGTTTGTTTCGAAGAGCCGTAGGGCATGGTCGACTGCCTGTGAAAACTGGTTGGCAATTGTAGGTTCCATGTTTCTTATTATTTTCGAATGTGCTCTGAATTTGAGTTGTCGTGAGCGTGAATCTCACTGTTGCTATTTATCTAAATACTCAGGTTGATGAAAAAAGGAGCACATTTCCAGTTTGAGCGCACTGTCTCTGAAAATCCCAGCAGTCACGAGCTCATATGCTTTCTTTTTTGTCTGCATCAGTAGTTTTTAGACTGTGACGACCTCGAGCGTTACAAACGTACGTTCAATTGTGGAAAAAGTTGTCAGGTGCAATTGTACCAACAGACAGCCCTCGTCCAATGATTGCTCCACCAAACTTGAATGGCTGAAGGCGTGCATTCATGCGCGTTAGTGCATTCCATTTATTCGGCGTTTTCTCTGGCGCTTTCTTTAGTTTGCGGTTTCGCCGATTTATCTGGCTAATGAATTGAGATGCCAGTGTAACTCAGTACTATTCAGAAATTGTTGTTACCAACTAAGCAACTTATTCACGCAAAGTTCAAGGCCACTTTTCGAATCCGTAAGGGCCTCTTGTGGTATCTAGATCAGTATTCAAGGTGCATTCATTATACCCATTCATTGGATGCCCATTGGGTGACGTTTCTGTGCATCAATTAGTTAAAAGATTTTGGTTGTATTTTGGGAAGCACTGACTCAGGAACAGATTAAATGAGCAAGAACATTTCTTGTCACAAACAGTCCAAATGTTGCGTGTATCCGCCCTGGTTTTATGATCTAGGTCACTAGGATCATGACACTTCCATGATGATAAAGGTCAAGCATTCATCGTGTTGAGGCTGTCGGTACGAAACTTTGAGTGACGCGTAGGTTTGACGATTCCGACGACCAAAAGAAAGTCCTGAGTTCGTAAGTCTACTGTTCAATCTACACAAAAGTGAACAAAATTCTACGACAAACCACAGTTGTCCACGTTCGTGGCGTCAGCAAGTGCTCAAGTGTGTCACTGACCGTCACAATACAGCGTCAAGGTCCTCACACCAAACAACGGCGAGCGGGATGTTGGTCCGGTATTGTGAGTTGCGGCCGTCGCTCCCGAGTCCAGTCTCGGGATTCTGATTGGCAGTGCGATCGCACGGAAATCAGTACAGAACAAGTCAGGGCAGGCCCAGCAAACGGGGCACGAACACGCATCGGTGAGTAGGTCAGCTGCGTAGATTCACGCGCCCACACACACACACACACATGCTAGCATACCGTTTTCTGACGAGACGACCTTTGCGGAAAGGTGAGTGGTGCGGCACGTGTGTTTTCTAGTGCGCCTTCTCAGACGATATGTGTTAGTAACCGTAGTGGTTAGGGTTTGAGCGTTTTGGCCCTCATAGCAAAGGCCATTTTAGGTATGGTCAGATTTGTGTTTGCGGTGGTCTTATTAGACACACTGGACCGCATTTCTTTTCATAGGGTTGTCATTCAGTGTGTTGCCCTGACGGCACTCGGAACGGTCACGAATAGGTAGACTAATGGAATACAGTGGACGTTCTCAACTTAGCGTTCAAGATTCTTGTCCATCATTAGATCAGAACGTAGTCTTCATCACCGGAATTCTGAACAACAGTGGCATTTCCATGATTCTTAGGCTTTCAAGAGCTGGGATCCGCCACTCCGTTGTCCTGCTGCCTAGCTTCAGCACATACGTGTGGTGTTAACGAGTCCACTGGAGATTCTCTGTAAATATTATTATTAGGATAAATTTATGATGATGAGGGCTGAATTCCGTAGAGGAACAGAAGTTTCGTAACTGTAATGGCATCTTCATTAGGGAGATAAGCTTAGCACAATCCCGGGGTATTGTACCGACTGAGGCTGTTTTTGGGGTGGCACTGGAGTGCGCTTGACACCTCACTGTTCTCACTACTGCTGAATTTTGAATTGAGGCAAAGGTTTTCTTGGCTACAAGTAAAGTTCGGTTGAATTACTGAAGGCAGTTTGCAAAAAACTTTATCTTTTGATCCCAAAATGAAATGTCCACCTACTGGATTTTTTTCGATTAAAGTGGTTTATTGTCTTATTCCACCTCAATTTGTACCTGATGTCCTTTATCTTGCAGTTTGGATAAGAATTCACTCGAAATTATCATCCTCCAACTAGAAGCAATCCATGCTGAAGGGCACAGAAGCGCCATACAATTTTCTCGTTGTTATTAGTAGTAACCAGTATTGAGCACCTTGCGAACTTGGAGGGATATTCGAACCCGTCAATCAGCTGATCAGCCATTCCTGGCCAGACTTCATCATGCTGACCGAATCAGTGGAAATCTGAGGCTACCTGCCGCCCGTCCCCCATAATTTCGTAAGGCGTGAACCCTTAACTATTCCCAATGCAGATTAATAAAGCTTCTAGGCCTTTCAGAATAAAATAATTTTATCTGCAGACTGAAATTTCGGTAAGGATTCCAATCCGTACTTGACGCACCACACTAAAGCAAGTTTCCCTAGTGTAATTAGCACTCTCTTTTATCAGCACGGTATGCGTGATCAAGCCTATGCCCTAGGCTAACACGTTTAGTTTAAAAGCCGCAGTGACGGTAAACATGCAGTGTTCATCCGCCCACGGTTAACATTATTACTCAATCCTCGGACCGTCGATTCCAGGCGTGGAATTTCATGGGAATCTTTTCTGGTCTCTTCTAATCAGGTTGAACCAAACGATAACACATCATAACTTCATTTGTCCCCACGGTAATCAGTTTACGCGTACAACGAATGTATGACAGTTGAACTATTCGTTTCGCCTGTCTTGATTCTTTTTCAGCCTCCGGTTTAGTTCCCTTGATATGGATAACCTTTGGTTACCGAGACGATGGGTTAAAAATTCTTACCACAACGTTCAAGTTTTCTCATACGAGGGTTGTGTGGCCCGGAATTTCCTGAGAGTGTTAGATTCGTAGTATGAAAGAGATAAACCACGTTAAGCAAGGCATTTTCCAAGCTGAGCGAACGGATCAACAGCCACCTGATCAACAACCTATAAGCTCACCCGAGCTACCAATATTTCGACACATTACCAGCGTTGGGCAGAGTAAACAACTGGTGGTGTTGGTACGATCGGGAATCAGACTACCATCGTGTTAACCAAAACATGTTTCCTATACACTCACGAGTGGTTCATCTGCCCTCAGGGTAGACTACAACGGAAAAATCCGTGACCCAACCTAATCTTCTCGAGTTGGGGACATTGCACTTCCTGGTATCTTGGTTATAACGACTGTAACTACTGGCCAGGTTTGTCAGTAGCCAAGATTTACTACAGAAATAGGAAGAGATATCCCCATGCTCCACCACGAACGAGTGTGGTATGCGAAATACCAGCTACTGTGACGCGTGTGATCCATCCCAGCTTCTCATTCGCAGTGGGCGAAAGTTTATATTCCCCCAATTTCACTTTGCTGGGCAGATCAATTCCCGCGTCTACCTAAGATTGTCAAACTGAGTTTATGAATGATGCCTTTCCCTTTCCCTTAACCGTATTTCTGCGCCTTAAACGTAATTCTAACTAGGGTGACATCCCCGGGCTAGTAAAACATGTAGGTGTCAGATTTTCCAGAATCCCGGCCGCTGGTCCACGACGTCTATTTTCCGGTCAGGCTCCATGAGGACTGGTTACGACGGCGTGTTGTACCTATAGTATTCACTTGACTGTGCCTACCGGTCAGAAAGGCTACTTGTGGTAGCCAAAAACAAGGATTATTTCTGAGGTTGACTTATTTCGACTGAATTTTCCCCCAAGTTTAGGATACTATATATGCACGTGGCGATTTGCAGCATAAACTTGGTTCATCTCACTTGTTCATCGTGTCGCATTCTGGGCACTCGTTTCATAAATCCACCGGGAACTATTAGTCAGCTCGTGTTTTCAACCAGGAGCAGCCGGAATTGGGACGGCTGTATAGTCACACTCGATCATCTGGATTTGGCATGACGCAGGCTTAGGTGGACTGTTCCAGAAAGTCATGACTCATAGAGCCGTCTGTCGAAACCGGAACCGACATGGCTGACAGGTTTTCAACGGCAGTATCGGCCTGTCCCATTGCCCCACTGGGACCTTTGTCTGCTGGGTCGACTGAGCAACGCTGGTGATTCGATGGGCACCGCTATGTTTTCATCTCATCTGGGATTGTGGAGAGTAAGCATTCATCGTTCTCTGACCCCCATTTCTCTCGGACAGCAATGCTCATAATGTGGATTCGGAACAGCTGTTGTCAAAATGATTAATTTCAGTTGTTAAAGGAGTTAACAGTTAGTTAGTTCCAAGGCCGGGAATCAACATACTACTGTAAATGGAGTATCCAGACGCTTGTCAAGCTATGAATCGCCGTGCGCGAAAAGTATGGAAATCTTCCCTAAAAGAGGCGAACGCTTGACTGGTTCGATTATCGTAGTCTGAGTTCCAGCGGTGTGTATCGCTGGTCCAGATCTGTCCAAAAGGCTCCGAGCATCTGTGGCATCAGCTACTCTCTTAGGAGCTTGACTGATGGCCGCGTAATCAGGAAAGAAGCCTGTGTCCAGCAGTCCAAGTTAACGTGATCTAGTCTAGAAAGACAATACCGTAACTTTCACCAGAGTCGTCGACCAAAAGTGCACCTCTTCGTGCAATTGCGGAGAAAGCTCTCGAATTTAAATATGTTGGAATAAAACATTTACTTCCAAGTCCCAACTTGGGGTTACTCTAATGTTCTCAAAGATATGTGACTGGACATGTCTGAGTGGTTTTCAAAACATAGGACGAGGCCAACTGTACAAAGTAGCTAACCAGAAAATGACAGGCCCGATGAAAAGCAGTCACAATTAACCAGTCCGAACGAAGCTATAAATCAGCAATCCACATGATTCTGTCGGGCTAAACGTCAGCAGTCTTTATCCTACAGAGGTTATACGTGATTCTGGTAACAGAATATAAAAACCGTGTTCCACAAAAATCGCAAACCTGATCCATTTTAATCTTTACAATTTTGCCCAAACTGAAATCCACAACCATCTATAGACATTGTTATCACTCAAATACCCCCTCCCTCCCTCTTTTCCTACAGTTAAAAGACTGGGTGAACCTGTTTACTCATACGGAACATTTGGAATACCATTCCTACCCATCTGTCTGGTTCCCATAGGCAGCAAAACTTCAACACTTACCGGAACACCCATTGACCACTCACAACAGACATTTTTGTCGTCCATCAACACTACACTTAAACCAGACCCTCTCTGGTCCTACTAGGCCTCTCACGAATGGGTTTTTAATGATATCAACAACCTGATGAGTCATTTCCTATCTGCTGTTGTGATCAATACTCAGATTGTCACTCAGAAAAATCCTTTTGTTGGTTTAGTAGTCGGGTCTAGATGATGGCCTCCAAGATGCCAAAAACTCTCCAGAATAGTCGAGCATTGAAAATGGACTATGCGAGCTATTTGTCGCCCGTTGGTGGTGGTGACGTTGAGTGAACTGAGGGATTTTTTCTGGGACAAATTGTTCTGGTCAGGATCCCTTGTTGACCTAGGCAGTCATTCCAACTGTTCAACAGTCTCCGTTTTTTACCTTCAAGAAATCACAATCCATTCGCCCTGAACAATCATCCAGCTCCGTGGCATACACCGGCTGAAGGTTTACTCTACAAATTTGTTAGTGTCAAATGGAACAAAATAATTCAGACAAGAGTAAATGAAACGACTTTCAGAGCCAGACCGATAACTTCATTCGCGTTATCCGAAAAACCACACATTTCGATGAAGCACGAACATGTTCGCCTGTTCAGCTGTGATATTTCAGATACGCCGCTGCACAACTGGTGACACCCTAGACTGGCATTTCGTAAAAATAAGAGGTCAAAACGAAGAACTGCCAAGGGTGCATACTGTTGATAGCATCTAGTGAACATGAAATTAAACTCTAAGCATGTCCCCTTCTGGTGTGGACTCACCAGGATAATCATGTCGAAGCAGGCGGAAAAATGTCCAAACTGAAACCATAAACGAGTCAAACACAACATTCTAATATGTTTTCTTGTTGATAGACGTGGATCCCGCCTTACACTAATTAGTTTTGTCGATGAGGGATCTTTTGAATTATCCCCAGAATCATCCACTTTTGCGGATATCCAGCGAGTTCCACTACTACGGTAACCTCAAACAGTTTCTTCCATTGAGCATGATCATGGAATGTGCAGTTAGTCAATAGCTGGACACGACATTCATCAGACTCAACTGGTCCGGTTTCTGCAGTTTTATTCTCTCTGGTGCCGCTTATTTTTCATTCCTCTTGCCAAAATCTGTTTTCTCTATTTCTTCCAGCTGATTTTTTGGGTTCACTTGACTGGCGTTCTTCTTTCACATTTAGATTTACCACTTATTAGCAGCTGCGTTCCACACTTTATCATAGCGGAGAAGCTTCCTTCCTGTCAGTAAAATGAACCAAATTTTTATTTGTCGTCTGGACGTAACACGCTACTCATAAGGTTGCTGATGACTCTCCGACAGCCCACGGCCGGTGTCGCCCTTCTTGGGGTTCACCAGATAGACGCAGTCCCCGAGTTTTTGTCAACCTTTTGTTCCACTTGAACCAAAACTGGACAGGTTTC
>SJOL01005104.1:231056-242105 GCA_004794785.1 Opisthorchis felineus | reverse complement strand
ATATATATATATATATATTCAAGGGTAGACCGGAAGTTTTCTTCTGCGAAATGTTTGCTCCTAAAGGATGACAGATGAAAAAGGAAAAGCAAATTTATTTTGCCAGCATTCCAATTACATCGCACACGAGTTTTCAACTTGTCCCAAACTGTACTTTTAAACTGTACTTTTAAACAGCCTGTCAAAGATTTTTCTGACTGTTAAATACGTTGGTCAGCGCCACGTCTCCAGCTCCACCTCACTCATTTAATTCAGATTCCAAAAACTCCAGGAACACCAGGTTCTTCATCCTGATTAGAACTTGTCAAGGTCGGCGAGTCACGAGGATATGAATATACACTGTAAACGTTCGAAAAAATAATAAACCCATCAATTGGAAATTAGCACAGTTTGTGTGAAAATTGTTGACAATGACAAGCAGACTACTCACCAGTAGTCTGATTAGTGGTGAGAACAAAGCATATGATGCTCTGTAAAAGCCGAACTACTTCTCTTCGTCACTCCTGGCTCGGAATACTTTGGAGTTTCTTCCTGGAGTAAGTTTTAAAACCATGGAAACCACCTGAATGCCACAATGCCTGGTACGTTTAAAATCACCACTTGTATATGCTGACAGAGTGAACCGGCTACACACATCATACATACTATGTATTGTCTTGAGCAGTAGTTCTAAGATCCAAAAACCGACTAACTTGATGTGTGGCTTGTTTTCAATAAGGTAGAATCATAGCTTGACGAATCATCATCAAAGAACTTAGGGCTTGGCAGTGCAAGTGCTCGCCACTTGCTTGATTGCAACGGGTGCAAAGAACCAAGAACGTTATTCAAAGTCACAAACTGTCAAAAAACAACCATCTATTATGCTTTTCTGAAGCAGTGAGGATTTGAGGCTACCGACCTAGTTTGTGTAGGCAACTGGAATTTGTGGCTAGCCTCGCCTTGCCTTGGTAAGGCCGACAGTGAATCCCCCCTCCCACAGTCCTACTACTTTTATTTAGCCTGTTCCAGGATCTGATGACGTTTGCTTGCTGTACTGTTTTCACTGACCTATGTGTTGTCCGTCAAATTATTCGTCCGTTATCGTGCCCTAACCGTGATTCTGTGTGTGTATGCAAACAGCTAACGAAGCACGCAAATCGGTTGAATTCAATCCATCTTGTTGTGATGCATCTTCTTGACTCTGTGGAATTCATAGAGGGAACCGAATGCACGGAATCATCATCAGTTGGCTGTAGCAGTGAAATACAGTTCGATGTCGTAGAAGGGCGGTTGTCCTATGGTGTGCACAACGGTTTTTATTCTGGCGTAACGAATCGTTTTTTGGCGCTCGCAGCCAACTTGAGCCGGTCGTAGGACGCGTACTATGCACACCACAGCCGTAAATGTCATTTGCAACACAACATTCCGTAATTCTAGATGAGATCAGAAGGAATAAGATAGCTAATTCGGCTTACACATCGTCGCACCACACGCGTGCTGTTTGTATCGGACAAGCCAGACAGCGAGACTACACAAAAAGTCATTCGGTAGCTTTCATTCGTGGACATTGAGAACTTCCGACGTGAAGCATTCAGGAGCAACGAAACACTCGGTTGTAAGTCGAAGTAGCATCACTAATGGATTTGGGTCTCTTACAGGCAAATTTTGCTTCAAAAATCGGTCAAAGCTGTTACTTTGTCTCTTCAAAAGCTTTAAATTCGGTAAAAATTTTGAGGACTTGGTAAAAAGTGCTTCATTTTGAGGTGTCGTTTATTCTGGCTGTACCGGGCTTTTTTATTTTGCCAAACTCATGAGGGGAACATCAGCATCTGCTGGCATGATGAACTTTCATTTTCTTTTTAACTGTTGACTTTTAGATTCACACCTGTCCGAATTCACACTAGTCTACAATCCGAATACTTCCCCCGCTGCTGAGGCACGTGCTACCGAAGGAAGTTTATTTATTGTCTGGGCTTGACACACTACTCATAGGGTTGCTCCAAACTCTTTAACAGCCCACGACCGAGTTCACAATTCTTGGGGCTCATCAGGTAGAGGGAGACCATCGCAGACGAGAGATGCGACTGGAATCAGTTGAGTCTCTCGTACGGAAACTCCATTTATTGTTAATTCGTCTTTTGTAGTTACGGCAGAGTGTCAACTGATCGGCTAAACCGGCCCAGATCTAACAATCGAACAAATGTAAAATCATGGTTTTTTACTCTGCTGAAAGCAGAATGGATTAGAAGTGGAGAATATTATGAATAGGGCGTGTTACAAACGGTTCAGATTATTTCTGGACAAAATTCATTGATAATCGGTACTGGGCAATGATCAAAGACAAATTTCCCCTTTTATCAACTCTCCTGGGTGACACCGATTGCAGGCCATAGAGTTGTTGGAGTAACTAATCGCTCGGTTAACTGTAACATCCTTTCGGTGCCTAGGTGCCATGCTACCCGGAGGAAGCATGAGGACTGAGGTACTGCCAGGTTGGCCAAGCCAGAATAGAAGCAGTCGAGATGCCGGGGTTGGGTTCGAACCACAGACCCTCCGGCCAGTAAGTTCGTGCCTTAACCACTCAGTTATCTATGTTTGGATTAATACTGAGGGTTCTGTGGTCTAGTCAGACGACAATAATAATGGTGGGCAGACTGGCTGACCACAAAAACTCGTAGCATTATTTGAACAGGTTCAGGAGAGTGCCAACCGTTTTATTCAAGGAGATCAGCAGGAGATCATCTAGCTGACTGACACACTGAACCTACCAACTCTGCGATTTTATATCCCTGCCTTGTTTTCATACAGGGTGTGTATTTTAAAACAACGCACGTTTCCACATTGATGCATTTAATGTCACGCTACAAGGAAGAAAGAACCGTTTTCATTCACAAGGCAGAATCTAAAAATATTGATCCGTCTAGTTTTGTGAGGGCTGCAAACACCCTCCACAGAATAATACAGTCCAATCACTATTCCCAAGTTTGATGCGGGAAGAAGGTTTTGCACGAAAATCAACGCGATATCGTTTATGTTTAACATGTTTAGTTTGCGTGGTTTGTGATAGGCAATTCATCTGGACAACAACAAAGTATATTTTGGTTGTATGGTCGCCTTGCGTCGGAATGGTTTCAAAGGTTCATAGTGAAGGTATTCAAGCTTCTGCGTCAAAGACGAACACCGTCTTCCGGATATTTAAGTTGAAGAGCCTACCAACTGTAGTCCTTGATAGAAAGGTGAAGTAGTGTGTAGGAAAATTTATGGGATCAGCACAGACTGACATTTTGGGACCCTGATCTCTTCTGACGGGATACCTTCATGTCTATCGAGGCTTTCACATCAAGATCACGCCCATATCTTTTGTCATCTTCTGTCTCTTCTGGAATGACTTCCCGGAGGGATTAACGGACGATGATCTCCTCATAAAATTGGCCTCTCCTGACGGCGGATCAAATAACAGTTGCAGAAAAATTATTGCCACCCCCGACAGTGAATCGACCTTACAGAGTGTCTTATGGTGTTCACCGACCTATGGTCAAAACAATGCCTCGCATCTGACTCCATCCATTTTAGTAGTTTCCATGTCGTCTGTGTGATCCTAATTGTCCACCAGAGTCCAATGAAAATAAAGCTAGGAAACCACCCAACGAAAATTGTAAATTCCCTGCGCTTCCTTCGATAGTTGCTCGTAAATATTCCGGTTTTTCTTGTGATTCACTGCTACTTATATGAATACACCAGCAATGGTCGTCGAAACCATCTTGTTTGATTCATTTTTTAAGCTCTCCTTTATTGATTCTAACAAGCACATGCTTCAACTTGTTTAAATTCTGTTCGTTTTGTAATAGCACACGAATTTCGAACTCTCAGTTACTGGCTCTAAATGGATTTTCAAAACGCTTCCACCAACCGTTTTGTTTTGTGAAATAATATTCTGTACTATTACGCAACTTTCGTGGCATCATCCGTTGTTCACGGCAAGTTCATTTTGGAACACCCCTGACCGCATATCTATTAATTCGAGACAGTCACATGTGCTTCGGCTTGTGGACAACATCTAGTCCGATCAGTGTCACGAGTAACAAGACATCCATTGAAGTTCCACGAGACAGGACGATGACCCCGGATATTCGGTGCAGCCGGTGTCTTAGCTTGGTAGCGCCTGATCCCAATGCTGGACACTGGAGTGCACATTCGACAAGTTGACTCGCAAACAAGTACACCAAACAACGTGGCGCGCAAGATTCTCTTAGATATACGGTAGTCTTGAGTTCCTAAAGTAACCCAATTGTAAGGACAATGAAGGTTGATTTGCTAGCATATGACTTCACTAGAGTGAGGAGCATGCATTTGAGTTCATTTTGGCTTCCATTTCGCCACTTGTTCGGAACTACTATATTCAGGAGTTGTAGAATCCCATTAGAAACACCTTGGACGGGCACGTGTTCCGAAACACAGATGGTCTTGCCGGTTTGCACCAAAACATCAGTGGTCTATCAATTTTCTGGTAATCCTAACCTCAACTCGTCCTCCAAGTCCTGAGGGATAGCAGACCTCGATTCTTGCAGTTCAGAAAAGACCTGAACACCTGCACAGGCTCATCTCGCTAGTGCGAACCTTCAGTTAGATTTCAATCCGCATTATGAAACAGCCACCCCACCAGCGATCACGTTTGGGTGAAATAGGCTGTTTTCCCAACTGCGATGTCATATTTAAAGACCACTGATCACAACCATCTTTATGAAGTCCAATAAAAGAAGAAACCAGTGAATGTCCTGCTGCATGATGCAACTGTATGCTGTCTTTTCAGAATCGCTAGCTAGATTTTCCATCGGGGATAATAACCCCAAATCAACCGCAGACTGGACGACTGAAATCCAGGCCAGCAGTAGGTCAATTTACCATGGCCCTCCGAACCAAACTTTTTTGTCACTCAAGATCTGATTCTCCCATCTTATGTTTCAGGTGATGCATTCATGACTCAATTAATCGTCCTTCCATCTTTCCATACTTTACAAGTGTTGTGTGGTGAACCAACTGTTGTATCTGTCACACATAATCCGCGAGATCCCTGCTGATTTGAGGTACTCATCACGTGATTCCAGGCAGCACGAAAAAGTTCGTTTTCGCCTCATCAGAGATTCTACTTCTAGTTTCACGCTTCTTACGCAATATACATCTGGTGGTTCCGGGGAGCTTTCGGATACTCAGAACTGAGGCTTATTAAGTCGATATTTGGAACTACTCAGCTCAAGAGGAGCCGATCCGCGCGCTGTGCCTCCGTTTCGCCTGAAGCTTGATCGAAAATCATGAAGCTAGCGCAAACTTAGGAGAAGACCGTTCACATTCAACCCTGAAACTGATCAATAACATACAGGCAAATACCATTCAGCATGTGGTTTGAATGTCCAGGGGATGTCCTTCAGTTACCAATAACAGCGAGTGCTGAATTCGTTGACCTTATGATTGGTTTGGTTACAGAGTTTCTAGTGGACTCAGGTACCTCCCAGTCACACAATTCATGACAAACTAATCCAAATGGGTCCAAGTTCAAATTTGAATCTTCTCCACATAGAAATGCAATCAGACGTCAGCAGACTGGATTTCCCCTTTTGAGGTCCGAGAAATCCCACAAAACTATGTAATTTCTGATAGAATCCCGTTAACCGTATTCGATCTCCAATACCCATGACCCTATCCTTGCACGCGCTATGAGCAGTCTTTATTAGCACACACACAAACACACCGACTCAAATGTCAGATAAGGGGAGTTGGGGAGTTTTCACTACCTTTCTTGAGAGATCTTGAAAAAGATACTCCTAAACACTGCTCATTGCCCATTTTCGTCCCTATTCATTGTCATGAACCCTAACAATGTCTTCGCGAAAACAGTAAACTGCTTTACCTTCGCGGGTGGTCTCTTTAGAGGAGGGTAATCGTATTCACGGTTTCTCCCTTTGACAAGACCTTAACTAGACCTTTAAAGAATGTAATGCATGAGTAAAATAGTGAATCCGGATAATCGGGAACGTGTTTGCAGTAGGACCTGGTGAGAAACGTCAGGGCGAATGGCTTCTTTGAAGCAGAGGGAATTCTGTGCTTCGGATTTTATTTTAACTGATTCTCGGTCCCACCGAGGCAAACAATTCACCAAGCAATAGTCACATTGCTATGTATAAATTGAGATAATTTTGACCATCTTTCAACTGCACCGATGAGTAGTTAGTCACGATAAGTTCATTAAATTTTGTTGATATTATGAGGATGTTGATCGCGGTGTACAGTGAAGTGTTTCCCTCAAAACATGTATGAATTTAAGAGCACTACAAGCTCTTCTTGTTTACAAACCTTGTTGTATCAGGATGTAGGTGATGAGACGCACGTCCCTCTTTAGTATAAGCTCACATATCCCTCACTGGATAACGCCAAAAGACAAAAGCTCTAGAAAATTGTACCACTTCAATAAAATTTCCCTCTCATGGTCCTGAAAAGTAAAACAAGTTCAGTGTGCCGACCTAACGAGTAGCAGTATGAGATTAGTATACACAGCCGCTTTTATCGGCCAGACGTTCTAAATTGCCTTCTAAGACATCGATCGGCAGTTGTCCAAACAACAATCTTTATAGACACTTCTTTGTCTCGAAAGTATTGTACTTTGGCATATATGTTTATGCCGGTTTGTACTGCTGGTAGGGACTCAGATTTCTGTCACCCAGATTGTTGTTCACTTAGCTCGGTAGGCGTTGAAACCAAACGGCAGTCAGCAGATGTCCTTGGGGACGGTCCGCCATTGGCTTGTCGAGTTTGTCTGCTCAGACAAAACATGTTTCGCCGCTCGTGTTAAATGGACTGTAAGAACTGCTTCCAGCTCCCCTTGTTTTGGTTTTATTGAGGGAAAACAACTTCACACATACGCGTATTCCACTCTCATCCAAAGGACCTTAAACACAAAATCGCTTTTTATAGGGAGACTTAATACGAGTAAGCGAGAATGAGCAGTGTCCTTCTACTTCCGCGGTGTCTTTGTTGAAGTACACGACAACCAAAATGGCTGTCTGGTAGTAGGTTGACTGGCCGTAGTTCAACCCCCACCCCCTCCCCCGTCAAATAGACTACGCATAAATGTCACGGTGCCACCAGTCTCTTTGTCCAACCAGGTTGGTGCACATTCATGGCAGATTGGCATGCGCGTGTCTGTCTCACTTGGCTTGACCAATCGGAGAGAAGCCACGTGCGCGCGACCACTTTAGTATAGATGACGCCTGCGACCACTCCTTGTCCGTCAGACCAAATTGTAGATGGCCCTTTGGAACCACAGGCTGAGTCTCGTTAACGAGCACACTGATATTCGTTCAAAGCTGCAACCGCCGTATGAAGCGGTCAAAATGCGAGGGTAATTCACTAGTTTACTGATTACTGCTGAGGATGTACTACTGGCGGTTTGACCCCATCACTTGCACAACACCAATTCGATAAAACAAAACGTCTTCATCTAACAATGTCCTTTGTGTGTACCTCTATCCATAGTGCCGAGCCGAACACACGAAATAGAATGGCACTAACTATGGAGCAACTACACCCTGGATCCACCGAAATGGAGCCTCCTAGTAGCGCTTCCACCATTCGAACGTTACGCAGCAGATCACAGATTGTCCCTCCACCTCTGCCGCCAATCAGTACACCATATGATCTGAAAATACCTCCGACCCCGCGACGAACGAAACCCAGTTGGGTTATTCATGATATGGATGGGACCAAACCCACGTTAAGAATTAGTCAACAAGCTCGTTCCGAACGAAGACATGATGTCTATGTAAATGCCGCCAAATGTCCCGCACCGGATCACAATGGTTCCCAGCCGAATGGACGTTCCGCTGTGGGGCGCTTCTCGCCCCCAGCTGTTTGGACACAGCTGTTGCCCTATCGTGTATCCACTGTCCCTCCGAATTTATCTGAAAGACTTAAAAAGTCAGAAACCTTACCGAATGATGTTTGGACCTATTCTCAGTCTTCATCTCAGGACCACTCACAACGAGCTGTGAGTGGTGTGGTACAAAGTGGTGCAAAGGATCAACAGTTGGAGGACATCCGCTCTGAAGGTCCTCGTTCTCCCCCTCCCAGACCTCCTATGAGGACCACCTCACAAATTCCCACCTCGATGTGCATTAAAGATCATTTGGGAGCAACCGGTCATGCTTCATCTGTACGTAAGGCCGGTGTCCAGCAAAAGAGTGCTTCTAATTATCAGAGTCTTGCAGATATGTATGGCGTGCGTGAGTCCTTTGATAACAGTCCTGTACTCTGTCGATATGCGCAACTATACTCGATGCCTTTCCATCCAAAAACTCCAACATCCCGAAGACCATCGTGTTCTACAATGAAAGCTCAGCAGTCACCCTCAACTGTGTCTATACATTCTCCACTGAAAGAAAACACGAGGAAGTCCCCAGCATCCTACATGGAACGTCTCCATTTAGCCGAATGAATACAGTGTAATTAGCGGTTAATCTCTGTACATTCCAATCCAACCCTCCACAAATCGTTCTTTAGTTGACAGACTTTCCGCCGAAATGGCAATCGTGTTCCCCCTGCAATCAACACGTCGACCTTGCTCTGCATTCAGGCGTCTGTCCAAGAATCAAGGGGAGCTTCGCTATGGAGAAGTCAACCTTCCGGCTGTGTCACATGACTCTGCAATATGCTACCCAATGTAGGTAGGTGCTGTTTTTTTATACTGCTCAACTGTTATTTTTTCCCTTCAATCCCATTCTTCCTTTAACCTGCTGGGTTGCAACCCACTCCCATCTATTCATGGTGCCTTCATACACGCTGATTCTTTCTCCTGGTTTGTTTTATCGTGATATTTTGGGAGAAGGTGGTCTTTATGGTTTCGCTTCTTCGGAGGTTTCTTGAGGTGCTCGACTTCGCATGGTCTGGAGGGTAGCAGTTTGAAACTGTCAACCAACTGATCACGTGTCCGATCGATCTGCGCTCACGTGATAGTTTCGAATAAGGACGAAAGCGCTTGAGTGCATAAGAACTACAGGATTGGATCTTTATCTAACCATATTTACATATCATGCAAGCCGTAGGAAGTACGAGGGCTCAGATGATTCCAGGTCTCACAAGAATTGACGGAATTGATCGAGTTGTCAGAAACGGCTAGAGAACATCTATTCAAGGCGCTGAAGGGTGCGCTTTGTCCTAAGTACCTGTTTACCAGTTCAAATGGTCTGGTTGCTTATAGGTAGTCGGATAACTAGCCACACTCATACCAGTCATATTCCCATCTTACCTGAGTAGTGATTCTCAAGAAAAATCACGTAATTGTCAGGCCATCGGGTCGCAAGTCGACTGGACGATTTAATCTTGGTGACCAGTTCTGGTAATCCATGAAGAACAGTGGTCAGTTATGATGACAGTGGCCACCGGTAGCCGGGTCAGGTGCTGTTAGAACGAGGCTCTACTTTCAAACCATTCTATCTGGTTGCGAAAGTATGATTAATGGGCCTTATTCCTAGATCGACGGGGATGACTGTTAGCCAATGAATCACCTAGCCCATCCGACACATACCCACCTCGTTAGCTCCGGTTAGAATGAAGTACGTATTGAGGTGCTTTGAGAACTGACTTGGAGGAACTGGGTGTAGTCATTCACATACCTAAATAGTCCAACAGGCATCGTACGCTGGGGGCATCGAAAAAGTTAGTGGACCTAAAAGGTGGGATTTCTTGGACATCGTTTGAGTCGCTGACATCGATAATCACACGTAATCGAGTGGCTAAATAACCTCAAGGTCAACCACCGACCAGTTGTAGAGGTGGCTCTTTGAAATGTGAACCGATATTACTCACATATTTCATCAGCAGTATGTGCCGTTATGCCAGACATTCAAGCATGGAAAGGAGAATCACTAGGCTGCAGTTCCTACCCTCAAGGATCACCAGAGTATTACTAGGATTATCATACTAGAGTACCTTTTAAAGGAGGATTATCTTCGCTCAGTGAAGGGCACTGAGTTGGAAAAAAAGTTGTAAGGATTTCACACTCTTCTGGGCAATGAACTACAAAAGTTGTAGCGCGCGGCCGGTTACACACCCTTTGCGGTTCTTGAGAGCAACTGAATAGTGCCTAGTGTTGAAGTTAAACGGTAGCCTATGCAACCGTTGCATGCGCGTCATGAGACCTAAAACAATCCCAAGCTTAAGCCTGAACACGGGCAGGTGAAAACACAGGGGTGAAATCGAAACACCGTACTTCCGATCAGGAACCCATGTTTTAATTAGTGAATTGCCTTTGCTTCTCCTTCTAAAGTACCTGACAAGCTCCCAGGTAGGCGAAGTGACCCCCCCCCCCGGGTAGTGACTCGTTTGGGCAAAGTTGATAGGCTCAGGCCAACATCACCACCCGTCAAAATCCTGCTCTGCGCTGTATCAGTTCGGGTTGCAATACAAAAAAACGGATACCAACAGACGCATGACAATGAGATAGGTCTAGTAACTGTGCTTTTTTCATTTGTATCTCCCCCCCCCCCTAAGAACTTCCCGACACTTTGCAAGACACACAGATCACGTGGTTGAAAACTGCTTTGTTGAACACTTATAGAGAATAAGATGCTAATGTGTGCCAAAGGTGCTCAGATTTTGGCATGAAAATCAGGCTATCGCTGAGTCATTGCTGGATCTCTGCCGAAACGACCTGTCAAGCGAATAAACGAGATGTATCGATACTCCGAAAAACTGACGAGACATCTTGAGATGAAGTGGGTTTGGAAATCGGGGATCAGTGGGCCAGGGAGGACTTTATACGAGTGATAAGTCTTGGCCGTATTTGAAGAGGTGGACAACGTGGTTGAACCATCGCTTTAAATCACTATACCTCAAGCATTGGAAAGGCCAGACACGATAGGGTCAACCGAGACCTGCCGCTTATTTCTGAGATATGCATATTGCAAGTGATTTTTCACACAATGGAGTTGGACATGCCGTTAGCCAGGCTTTCGCTAATGAATAAAATTGTCCCAGTTAGTTAGCTTGACTCCTAAGCGATCGGATATATATATATATATA
>SJOL01005104.1:194078-230964 GCA_004794785.1 Opisthorchis felineus | reverse complement strand
ATATATATATATATATATAGGCGTGTAAGTGATGTCATCTGGTTAAAGTCATTTGCGTTGAGCATCAGTGTGACAGAACAGGAAACTCTGTATTGTACGCGCGAGCATCATAAATTAGTGAATATTTCTGCAAACGAAGTAGATTCGACTCCGAACATGTAGTTTCGAAGTGCAACCCCGCTGCAGTCGGCAAAATATTGGACCGGCTTTTGGGTGCACAGGAAAAGACCAACTGTCAGCCGGAATACTGGCTTTGGTAGATGTCTGTTCACACACGAGTTAACTGCAAAATACACGACGATTGCCGTTTGCCCAAAATTAAAGATGTGAGCCTGAAGGCAGCGCTTGAGTTGTTACCAATTTAGACTGTTGTCTCACCATTTCTACATTTGTATGTACATGTTGTCACTGATCGGGACCCGCAATAGACGAGTGTATTCAATTCTCATCGGCCCCTCAGCCGCATGACGCTAGAAAAATGGCATGCCACAATCGATAATTCTAGAACGCCTAAACTCGCTTCGCTGCTACACGGATAATAATCATCTACCAAACTGCTGTGACCTTCCCTCTCACCACCTTTTTCCAACCCTGCAATTTTTACTCAGATCCTCTGAAGATGTGTTTTGACCGTCAAAAATTGTTGATCGAAGGACTGCAAGCGGCCTTTGACCCAGGAACCAGGCACCATCCACCTGGACGCAAAAGTAAACGGCAAATACACAAAACTGGACGTCTCTCTGTCTTTAAAAGCCATCAGTTTGAGGAGTGTCCAAGTTTTTGTCTCTTCACATACTTCAAGAGTGAACTGCCGTAATTAGGAACTTTATAAACTGCTCCATCACCAACCTGTTGAGTCATCCATTAGAACACTACGAACCCTACTGAACAAGTGTAGTAAATTTCAGCCGTCAAGCTGCACGTGATCTGTTCTGCATAAACCGGATCCCTCATTGTTATTCAGGCGAAGCTGGTACATGCTGAGTCAACATCTCAGTCGGGTAAACCATTATCTCCGGAATGGAGTTGTCCGAAACTCGTGGACAGGTAATGCATAGTTAATGGAAGCATTTAGCAACATAGTGGTGGCAAAACGGAGCGGTCTGTCTGGGATCACCTTCCATTTATTCCCCGGGCAACAAAGTGTATCAGATATAGAGTTTATTGACATTGAGAGAAACACCGTAACTACCGAGCGAGCGAGCGAGCGATTAATGAGGAGGGGAAATTGCGGATAACGGCGGTTAGGTTTTTATTTTAAAGACTGCTGCGACATATCTGAAACGACTGCTATCTGCAGTTGAACACGAAGACCGCTGTCGTATTGCCTACACTCTTATACGCAACCAAAACTGAACATCACACAGCGGTATGTTCCACTCCTCCATGAAATTCATCCTTACTGATTGTGGAAGATCGTGCATATATATTAGCGAAATACACTCATTTGCAAACAAATTTTGTCTTGACGGGAGACTCACCTGGAACCCGGTTGAACTTCTCGCTAATGATTTTTTAAGCAACGGAACGTGCTGCACCAGGCCGCCCCATGTTTCAGTTGGTATGATTTTCGAGATATCGCGATACATGTAATACACTACTCATAAGATTGTTGAAAATTATTCAACAGCCCACTACCGATTTCGCCCTTCTTGAGGCTCATCAGCTAGGCGCAGTCCCGCGATTCCTCTGATCATTCAGGAACGAAATTATGTGGAATCGAAAACATGTTGTTAGGTCATGGATCGCATTCCAAAAGAGTTGTCATTTGTGCAGTTGAAGTTCCATCTGCCGGGCCCAGGGGGACCGAAACTATTACACACTTCAAGTGAATTTAAGAAGCATTAAGTTTTATTTTACTTCAAGGCATTATCCCTCTTTGGGCCATACATGCACGCGTCTCAAGAATCAAGGTGTCTCGACCATCAAGCATAAACGATCCATTCGTAGTTGACTCGCGACGAGCATATCAACCTCAACGATCAATGTAGTAATCTGTCTTTTCGAGTATGGTGAAGATTTTTTTATTTCACTTTTGTTCAGGATAGCTATAGGGATTAGGCTGGGGACAAGTAGATGGGACCGATTGAATGAAATGGTCCGGAAGCGCACGACGAACCTGAGGCCGATGAGTTGACATGAAAACCAGCAACATGTCTATGGTACAGCCAATGGGTTCCAGCCGTTCGGTTTCATCTAACTTTATTGGTTATCATGACAGACTTGCAGTAAAAACTCACTGAACTATGCAGGACACGGACTGGCATCATTGATGTCCTGGAAACAAGCTGTCTAGTCGTAACACACTAGTGATAAGTTTGCTTAAAACTCTTCGACAGCCCACGACCAGTTTCTCCCCTCTTGGGGCTCACCAGATTGACACAGTCCCCGAGTTTCCGTCAACCTTATGTTCTACTTGGATCCGATTTGCACGAAATTAGCAAAATACACTCATTTGTATACCAATTTGGTTTTGACGGGAGACTCAACTGGAATCCAACTGAATCTCTCGTTTACGATGCTCTTAAGAAAACCATGCAACTGAGTGCATTTCGCTAAGCTATGAGTCGCTATGGTTTTTTTGTTAATTAGGAACCCACCTAAAAACTGAGTTGGATAAAGAGACATCACTATCTCAACCCCCCAACCTCTCCAATGGAGACCAGTTTTCTCGAGGAACAAGGCTGTAGAATACTTTGACGTATTCGGGAAAGCCCAATTGAGTGACGCGCAAAATCACAAGCCAGAAATCGTGGGTTTTTGAGATTCATCAATGAAATGCGGTACTACATGCATAAAATACGTAATGAAAAGGGGTACAAACCTCAAATGATGGGGGTTTCCGTCTAAATTGTCGCATGAAGTAGTGCAAGTCCAAAGAAAGCCCGGAGAAGACGGCAAATCGATCTTAATTAGCGACACACGCCTGCGCACAACAAGCGATAACGCAAAATGTCAAAAAGCGCGCGTAAAAGATGGTCAACCAAATTGGTTCGACATGTCAAGGGTTAAAAGGTTCATGAGGGGTTACAATGCATATCCAGTCCCAGGTAGACGCAGTAAACAGCAGGCTCACACAAGAGAAGGGTTTGGCCGGGGGAAAGGAAGTACACCGCCCCACCAAAGCCAGCTAGGCTTTCTAAACTACCCCCACTCAGCACCGGACACTAGCGACTATGAGGCAACAATGGTACAATTGACTCTAGCCACAGTCACCTCCCACAGTCTTTCATGTCCCCTACGGTGACCGAGCTCCTACTGCGCACCTACTCCCTCTAGCATGCATATCTTCCGTATATCTCTGGTTACTGAACCATCGGGAGTCTTGAGCACCACCGTCCTGACGCATCCATCCGATCCAGGTATAGTGGCTGTTACAATTCCTTTCGACCAGGTACCGCGCGTGTGTTGCTCTCCAAGTATCAATACCAGATCACCCACTCTTATGTTTCTTCTGAGAGTCGTCCACTTATGCCGCGATTGAAGCAGTGGAAGGTATTCTCTCCGCCAGCGGCGCCAAAACGTGTCGGCCATCAACTGACTCTGCCTCCACTGCCGGGTATATCGGTGCCGTAGTCCTGGATCTTCGTCAATGGGGACGAATGATACTTGTGGTAGCAATAGATGGTTTGGGGTCAATACATCAATGTTATCAGGATCATCTAGCACTGGGACCAATGGGCGGTTGTTCAGTATTCGTTCCACTTCCGTTAGATATGTCGTCAACGATTCTTCTGTTAACACCTGCTCCCGAGAAACTGCACTTAGGACACGTCGAATCGACCGTATCATCCTCTCCCAGATGCCACCTCTGTGGCTAGCATAAGGGGGATTAAAATGCCAGTCAACTTGTCGTCGCAACATATCGTCCTTCACTTTGCTGCAGTCCAACGTCTTCAAGAGTTGTTTCAACTCCATTTCTGCCCCAACAAAATTAGTGCCTCTATCACTGTACACCTCCTTTGGGGTTCCTCGTCGATTGATGAATCGAGAAAATGCCATGAGAAATGAGTCGATGGATAGCGAATAAGCCACTTCTATATGTATCGCACGGGTCTGCAAACATGTAAATATACAGCCATATCGCTTCCTCGTAATACGGCCTTCGCGAGTTTGAAACGGTCCGAAGTAGTCGAGACCTGTCGCTGCAAAGGGGTATTCTGGCTTTACTCTGGCAACTGGGAGGTCTGCCATTAGTTGTTCGGATGGGAGAGCTGACCTTACTTTGCATCCCATGCACCCCCTGATGATTCGCTTGACAGCTGTGGTAGCACCTAAGATCCAATACCGTTGTCGTATAGCTGCTAGAGTATGCGAAGTGCCCATATGACCTTCAAATACATGATAGTGATTAATGATGCCTCGCGTTACTGGGTGATCTCCTGGGAGGATTATAGGGTGTTTTGTGAATTCTGGCAGGGTACTATTGCTCAGTCGACCACCCACACATAGCAGACCATTGAGAACAATCGGATGTAACTTGTAAATAGGCGATTTCCTACATATCCCTTTACATGGCTTCGAGTCGAGCTTAGAAGTTGTACTAAGCTCCGATGGAAACGTTTTTAGCTGAACATGCCGCAATATCGATCGTTCTGCCCCGTTCAGTTCGTCGAGCCGCAGAGTATTCTTAAGATCAATACCCTTACCAACTCCTTTACTGCGGAGGTAAGATTTGAACCTGATAAACCAAGCTACCGCTCGGCGTAGCCTCACCCACGATGAATAGTATGAGAGCAACACGTCTGTTGGGAGGTCGGTTGTCGCGGTAACTAAAACTGTGACGGCCCTCTTCAACTCTAGGTCTGTGGCCTTATGATGAAGTTGTTCGACGTCAGTCTTAGGCCACTGCTGCTCACCGAGCTTCAGGAACTCGGGACCTTGAATCCAGAACTTCAATAGCTGAGAATGCTCTATACGGATGCCACGTGAGGCACAGTCGGCAGGGTTCATGTTGGTCGGAACATGTCTCCATTGGGAAGTGTTGCTGTTTTCGTGTATGAAGCTAATTCTGTTGGCCACAAAAGTTTTAAACCTCAAACTTGTGCTAAAAATATAATTCAGCACAATCATTGAGTCTGTCCAAAAGTAAACGTTGTCAAACCGGGCTTCCAGCTGCTTCACTAGGTGGCGTATTAGTCTAACCGCTAATACAGCAGCCTGAAGTTCGAGGCGCGGGATAGTAACTGACTTGAGAGGTGCTACTCTTGATTTTCCCGTCAAAATACACCGTGTATAAACCGGGGAAACCCAAATTATTGTCAACTTGAAACGGTGTCGAGGCGTTTAACATATATTTTTCGAAAACACATCAATATCAATAAAGATCCATCAAGATGTCTTCGTTCAGCATCTTCAGCAATAAAGCTCAACTTTGTTCCTTTGTCTTGAGCGTATCTAACATCCAAGTTTAGTGAGTGTGTCGAGTGACAGCTAACCTACTCAGGGACCAGCAGGTACTATCAACGGCGCTCGTGTTTCGCAAAAGAAGTGTGTCGTTTCGGCTTGTGTTTACCAAGTTTTCAACAGAGTGACCTTCAGCTGTCCAACATTCACATTGTATAGCCTCCTTTCAGTCGACCAGTGGTATGAAATAATCCCTGGTCATTGAGATGGGCTTTTCTTCTGATCACTTTCCTTACATTACAGACGGAGTTGATTGGGGTTGGTAATCTAGTTCATTAGACACCCATAGAGGCACTTGGAGTTGAAATACGTTCATAATGTTGTTCATTATTTGATGATCCGATCTCCGCTCCAGCTAATCCAATTAGAATATCTGGAGTGATACTGGAGCGATGAATTTGTTTTTGCATCGGAACTGTACAGCTTTCCTCAAAGATTTCCAATTCCTGCAAAAATTGAGGCTGAAAAGATTATTGCTTGGGTGGGAAGAATAAGTTCACAGGAGGAGTGGAACTTCTGCCTGAGAAGTCGTTACTCGAGGATCCAGTTAACAGGTGATCACGTAAGGTGGATTCCATGACTGAAGGATCAGTGACGCCTTATTCCGTCTTAATGCAAGCTTGCCATACTGCGAATCAGCCGCTCGTATTCGAACGATTAAGTGTTGAAACCACTAGCCGGGAGGTCGTTGGTTCGAGACTCCGTTCAGTTTCATGGGGGTGCACTGCTGATGATTTCCAGTGAAGCTGAAACAGTTTTACAATGCTCTTCGGCTTTTCAGCATAGACTGACTTCATTGAAAGGACAAAATATCAACTGAAAAGAATGAGTCTGTTAATGGGGTCACGTATCTTGTGGGAGGGACAAACTCAGTCGACGCAGTAGAAGGCGTTTGCCAACTGCATCATCTGAAGTGTCAAAACTGAGCAGAAGTTTTCAAAGAGAATATCAGCGTGGTCAAAGTTTGGGCCTAAGAGATACTACCACCCTGATCTGAAGGCTTCAGGCCTTTTGGATACATGGGTTCTGATGTACCCATAAGTGCCTGCAGCGTGTCTATAATAAGGCGGTGGACATCATCAGAACCCGGTCGACACCTGCCGACAGGCGGTCCGATTCGAATCAAAACAAAGTCACATCTAAAGTATACTCTCCTGCCATGAGGACATATTTGGAGAACGCAGTAAAAGCGTACCCCAAATTTGGAGTCATCCCTGTTGAATGATCTCCGAAACGGCCATAGAAAAACGTTGCGAACCATAAGCGATAGACAGACAGGATGAAATCAATGATCCTTAATGAACCAGTAGGACACGGAGACAAGATATGAAGGCAAGGGGACTGTGATAGAAACCCGAAGAGTTATGGGGGGAGGTGGAAAGGTCATACCAAGCTCTCGGGTGAACAAGTAATTAGTGGTTGGAGTTAGGACACATATCAGAAGGAACTTTTGGCTAGACTGTAACTTTAGCGAATGCACGGCCAACGTAGTGAAGCCAAGTTTCCGAAGTTTGCTCAGAGAATAATGGACTGTAGTACACGATCTCTTAGGGACAAGCACCACTGGGAAATAAGAGAAGCACACGAGATGGAGCGATCGAAACTAACATATGCACAAATATTTCTGTCTGCAAAGTGTACCACGACAATGAAGACCTCGTGCCCAGTGGGCATCGACAGAACTGCAGATGTGTCTTGCCAGCTATGTAAGACCAATTGATATATACTGAACAAACGTTCGTTTACCACTCCAAACCTCTTTGACAGCCGTTCGTCAGAGACAGATTAAGGCACGATAACGCCAGAATGAACTGTGCATATTCTTCTTTCCATCATTACTGGGTATGTCTCTGGTCCTAATGACAGGCATGAGGTTGCATCTAGAGTAAACTAAACTTATTCTTTAAGTGCAGAATCTAGTATAATTGATAGATAGATAGATAGATAGATAGATAGATAGATAGATAGATAGATAGATAGATAGATAGATAGATAGATAGATGGAGAACCAGAAAACTGTGTCCAAGTTTCGCGATGCTCCAATAAAAGGCTGGTGAATAACCACGCCCTAACACACTCCAATGAGCATAAATTCAAGCAGCTATCGGATTAGCTGCTGTGAATACAACTGAACTAGAGAAAGAACAAATGCGAGATTGTCTCGATGAGAATAATTCGTTGGTTCCCACTTTGGTTCAAGAGAAGAATTTGGTGTCTATAAAAACTCCCGCGATCGGAGAAGTACAGCAACCACAAATCAACCTAGAAGTAAACTACTCACAAGGTTGCTGAAAACTCTTCGCCAGCCCAAGACCGGTTTCGCCCAACTTAAAGCTCCTCAGCTAAGCGCAGTTCCTAGTTTTCCTCAACCTTAGGTTCTACTTGAACCTAAATTGGACTGATTTCGACAAATACACTCATTTGCGTATCAATTTCGCTTTGAAAGTCAAAAACGACACCTCGAATATCGTACCAACTGAAATAGGAGGCTGCTTTTGTGCAGCACATTCGTTTGAAAAATATCACAAACGAGAGATCCATTTGAGCCTCTCATGAGAACCAAATTGATATGCAAATGAGTGCACTTGTCGCAACCTATAAGTACTTTGACCAGGTTGTTGAAACAGTTGCCAGGACCGAAAAAACGAAATGGTTGGGTCCAGAAATGATAAGCTCCAATTGTTCATGGATCGCCATTGTCATAAAATTTTTACATTAGTGCAAGAACTTTTTGGACCGAAATTCCGAGGTCTCCGGCTGATAGGAAACAAACAAATCAGCAAAAAACGTAGCAGGTTCTAAAGAATTATAGAAATATTGCTTTTTAACAATATTCAGCTGGCCAGGAGTGGTTGATTTGTGCTATATGGCCCGACATACAGTGGAAACTCATTTGGATGACTTACCTACATTCACAGGACTGCTAAGGGACACAAACGAGGTGCAGATTGGGAAGCAGGGAAAATGGACCGCATGCTTACTGAGCCATTCAAGCTGGAAAGACCTAGCAGCGGAATGACCTCTCTCAATGAAAATTCTTCTGTGTAAAAGAACGGAAGTCAATAAAAGATGTGTCACTGCCACGCACCCAGCCTTTTACGCACAGCAGGCAAGATCATCTCTCCCATCCTGCCAAATAGATTAGTCGCTGGCATTTTGGAGGAAGACGTTCCTGAGGAGCAGGGTGGATTTCAAAGCAATCCAAGTACGACTGACTTAACTTTGCTGCATGACAAATCCAAGAGGAATGAGGATTGAAATCAACCACTTTACAGATTATTTTTGACAACTAACGCCTTCGACTCGGTCAGCCGAGAAGCACTGGGGGTGATCCTACTTCATCAAAGCCTTTTATGATGGCACTGAAGCCTGGATGCAGACGAGTTCAAAATGGACTGGTCAGAACACTACTGGGCAAGTGGATCGTTCGTTTTCGGAATCCTGCGCCTTACTTCGGCATTCTGAAGCAGAATTATAGCAGCTGGCCTCCTCATCTGCTTCGGCTGCATTGCGGTTAGTTCCCAGCGAAAATATTTCTAAAATACCTGAATTACATCAACCTGCACATGGACCACATATGAAGCCCCAGATGTTGAGCTAAGTTGATGTGAGTGTACTGAACGGATTATTGTTATCCTGGCAACACACTGTCCATCGATGTGTAGCTTGATGGGGGAACTGGAGCAAGACTTGCAATCATGAATATCACATCGCGTGATTACCTATTGAATGATCCCTCCAATAAGGAAGACTGAAGGATGAGTCACCCTTGTCTAAGTGAGAGTTAGTCACGCTGCTGACAAGCCACTCGTGGCCGAACGATTAAGTGTTCAACCACTAGCTAGAAGGCCGCGGGTTCGAAACTCTCTGAGTTGCGTGAGATGTATGCTACTTGCGATTCCCAATAAGGGTGGAATGGCCGTACAGTGCTTCTTGAAATTCCAGTGTAGATTGGCTTCAGTGACAGGACGAAATCTGTATTGAAAACGATCAAATCACTTTCCATCACCAAAAATGCGATGAAAGCCCGAACCACTGGCACTGGTCAAACTTATAGTCTTCTAGGAAGTTGTATTTTTGGGAGGCACAAACCTCAAGCGACCAAGTCGTGACAGTTTCTCAATGAGCTCAAGAGAAGACTAGTTTACGCAAAAAAATAGACGTCTACTGACTAGGAGACTGGGTATTTTATTATCTTCATTTATGGTGTAATGGTACAAAATTCTAGCGCACTTTGAATCCACCGCCAAAACAGCACATGCATACAGCAGAATGGCGAAAAACAGGGGACTCCTGCCGTTCGATTGCAATCTATTTTTGAGAAATAGATTGTGCTTCACGGAATGCGTTCTTCCTGATCAAATTACACACAGTGAAGAAAATTATGAGCAGTCTCATTAGAAAAAACACCCCTTATGGACGACCATTTGCGACCTTCTATGATGGTCGTCTCTTGTACGAGTCACTGATGTAGTCCTGGTACTCGTGGGATTCTATTGGTAACCAATGGGCAGTTGAGAAAGTCATTATTGGTGTTGTGCGTCCTCTGTTTGAGGTTTCTTTATTCGAGGTTCTCGCGCAAAGAACAAACAAACTGGGTCATCGCTCGATGGGTCGAGCACACCAATCACATCGCTCAAGAGTGATCACGTTCGCCTGTTCACACGTGAAAATTCGGATGCGTCCAACGTGCGGTGGTGGAGTAGTGGTAACACGCTCGCCTCGCATGTCAGATGTCCGGGGTTCAAATCCCGGTACGGCCTTTGGATATGCACTGCTGATTCGCTCTAATAAGAGCGAAGCTCGAGTCCAGTGCTTGCCTTTGGTGTGGACTCACCGGAATAACTACGCCAGAACAGGAGGACGACCGTTCAAACGAGACTGGTGTGAATATGAACAAAAACACTTATCCCGCAAAACCCCAAATGAAACTAAAATTAGTCTGTGATGAGAGGTTTGCCTTACGAATTGCAACTAGTTCAAGGGTACAAGATTTCCTTGTGCCCCTCACTGAGTAGCTTTACGCTTTCGCGATATCTCGAATATCGTACCAACTGGAATATGAGGCGGCCTAGTGCAGCACATTCAGTTGCCTGGAGACATCACAAACGAGAGATTCAGCTGGGTTCCAGGTGTGCCTCCCGCAAAACCGAAGTTGTTTGCCAATGAGTGTATTTCGCTAATTTCGTGCAATTTGGTTTCAAGTAGAACATAAGGTTGACGAAAACTCGGGGACTGCGCCTACCTGATAAGCCCCAAGAAGGGCGAAACCGGTCGTGGGCTGTCGAGGGGTTTTCAGCAACCTTATGAGTAGTATATTAAGTCGGTGCAAAATTGTCTTGTGTGGCTCACTGAGTAGTTTTGCACTTTATGAGAAGGGGAACGGATTTCCTCTGACAATTGTGACCTATGAAGTACAAGCGTCAGAGTTACATGGCAGCTACCAACTTCGAATTGTGACCATTATGGGAGCTGCTTGAACACTTTTAATGATTCAACCCTTCTTGTCCTAAATTGAGCGCATTCGCTCGTCAGGCGGTTTTGTCATGTTAGACAAACCCTAAATCTCATTTTGCAGAGGGTACACAGCATGTAAGTTCTCACAAAACATCGTTGCAGGAACGCCACCGGTCATGCATGACAAAGAACATTTATCTTCATTACCTAATTGTAGCTGCTGACAGCCGACTAAAGAACACCAAGCAAACACAATTGTCTTTGGCCATGCATTCGCTGGTGACATCAGTTTATGGTGATTTGTAGTATGTTGCCGCATCGTTAATCACTTTTAGTTCATAATCCACAAAACGAAATTGCAGTGTGCGTTAGTTGGCACATAAGAAACGCAGTCGAGTAATCTATAAACTGGAGCCACAAACTGCACTGTACCATGATCGAATAGTTTTTTTAACACATCCATCCACCATGTTATCGGAAAGTTATCGAGCAAGCATCAGACATTTGGGCTACGAGTGTTGTAGACGAAACAAGGGATACTACTGAGCATCACTCAAACTCTTTTGTGGTGTCGTTTGGTAAGAATTTTTGTCGAAAGCGAAGCTGAATTTATAGAGGTCTACAAAAAACTGCGTTTTCACAGGCATAGCGGTATAAGAGCATGATTTCCGTCAAATTGTAGCCACTGTGCTGAATAGTGACAAGCACTGTCACAAATAACAAATCGCAGTAAGTTCTTCTCCACCACCGATGTGTCACACATTGAAATCACTAGTGCTTAGGCGATCCTTAACGCAGAAGCAACCAGGAGATAGAAAAAGACAGTTAACCTGTGGAAAAGGAAACCCGGCGCTGTTTTAGTCAGTTTGAAGATATCCTCTGTTTGACAGTCTGAACAAACAAACTGTATGCTGATCATTTGCCCTGACGAATATTGTGATCCGCGCCTTTTCCACACAGTCCTTGTAGCCTATAGCCCATCGTCCATGAGTCCGTATACCAAGTGGAGTTGGCTGTAAACTCCGAGTAGACCAACTAATCCGTCTGGAACTAAGCTTGTGTTTGAAGAGGTTTTCGGGATATCTGGACGCTCTTTAGGGAATCGTCCCCCATTGTTCCAGGTCAAAACATTTAAGTGCCTAAAGTCTCTTTGGACACCTAAGCCCTTAAACCGTTACTGTGTTTTGAGTTATGCCCCATATCTCGAAAAAAATATGCACCCTCGTGAATTGTCCGTGCTGCTTCAATGGAGTGGATAACCTCGCGGTTTCGGAGGATGAAGAATAAGTCGTCGGTGTCAGGGTTGAAAGTACCAGGCTATCATACAACAGACAACTGACAAAGTAATAGATTTCAAATGACGACAAATGTCAGGTTCTTGTTTTGAACTGGTGAAACTCGGTCCCTTCCGCTGTACGCAGCGAGTGAAACAAAGAACAAATAATTAATGGTCCCTGCGTGAATGCGTGTAGCTAACCTACCGTCACATCGAACAGTAAAAAAACTTAAAGTTTGCGGAATCTTAGCGCAACAAAAGTTTGAATTATCAAGAGTACTTTTTGAAATGTATGTGTAGTTCTCGAACCAAAGGTCATGCAATATTGATTTGATGGCCATCCTATGTTTGGACTGTTGCATTCTCAGACGCGTCTCTTTTAAGCAAACGAATAAAAATCCATCGTAGTCATTCGGTGCATGATGTTCTACCTCTTAGCTTCTAGGGCAGCTGAGGAATATCCAAATAGCAGTTAGCTGACTATGTTGTGGAAGGACAGTGAGAGAGTATGGTCGCGCTTGACGCCGCAAGATACAGTAACGGAGGTGAAATCTTACTGCAGACCTGTAGGCCCCCGTGGGAGCTGGTACACGGTGCCCAGATAATTTAAAGGCGATGTATGTCATCCGTGGAGACTGCAATAGTTATCGATGAAGCATGGAGTCGAAAACAAGGAGACCTATCCTCTTGCGAAGCTTGTTACAACAGGGCATCTTGAAGGCTGGGGCCACAAAATGGACACACTAGTGGTTTTCCTACGATGCACTGGTATTATAGTTGATGAACTCATGTTGTCGTCATTCAAAGTTTCCTCCAGATATTGTGCATTAGGGTGATTGGACTGGTTTCCGTGGCTTCTTTAAAGGGTGATGGATGCAAACTGTCTTAGTAAGATGCCGGGTTGCGGTGACGCAACGACGATCCCCTTGAACTGTAGGTGCCACTGGGGGACTGATATATACTTTCTTCTCATAATTGTGTGGCCTTTCCGGGGCTTGCTTATACCACTGTCTTAAATTTCCAGCCAATTATTCCGAACGGCGTTTTTGTAAAATGTCTATGAGTTCCTTCTTTTCATCGATGGTTTTGCCTACGTTTTGTACCTTTGTTTGGATGAAGGTGCTCCTGTCTCCTGTTGTACAATACGCTTGACCAACTGGGCCTTAGTCACTTCCTTGGTCTCTTCGCTATTCGGAGTTTGGGGGCCTGTGTGCACTATCGTAATCCTCTGGTGACAGTGTGGGATTTTGCTGACCATGATGATTCTGTGTCTTCATTGCTCAATGACGCCGATCAACTGCTTTGGATTGTTCATCAGTGGCGGAGTCCGCAAGAAGTTTGCAGCTAGATGTTTCTAGGTCTGATCACGTCTAATGACCGAAAAAAGGGACTGAAACGGTCGTTCACCGTTATTTGTACGATTAGTATGAACCACGATTCGACCTTCTTGATGAGCCATCTCTGGATTTGTGTAACCCAACTGGACACCAACATCACCCCCAGGATCACAAAGGCCAATGCTCTAGCCGACCGAATAGGTCATGATTATTCTCGACAGAAGCCGGGTTTTTCTGGTTGTGACTGTTTGTGTTACAGCAACAACAAACAAACGCCAAATTTCGCCGAGATACAATGATCTCAACTTGGCAAGTCAACCGAACAGCGTAAGGACGACTACTTACTGGAATCCAGTCCAGCAAAGAGCTGCAGCTGAGTGCAACGTGAAACCAAAGACCAAATCAACAGGATCGCCAGACACCTGGTAATGTGGGTAGGTCGTAAGCGATTTGTGGCATGCCTCAGAAGTGAAATCATGCATCATCAAGGAGCGAAACAGAAGACTCAGCGAGACACGCCCGCTGTCCAGTTCGACGAAGAGAAAGTGTTAAGTGCGAGAGTCTGTAGAACGACAGGTAATTCTATTCCGGAGTTCTTTTGGTTCATTTTACAGCGCAGAAGTTTACACAAAGGAGAGCGGTTAGGTGAGTGACAGTAAAACCAACTAGATAGCTGGCTCACTTAAATGTTATGTGGAAGGGTTTGCCAAACGAGGAGCTGCAACAATGACGAATAACGGGTAAGCGTCCGGACCAAAATAGGATGTCTGGTTGAGGCACACTTCTCCTAACTTTTTACTGGAACATCTGACGAACACAGTACAAGGGGGATGTGGAGTATTGTTTGAGGATCTGTCTCAGACTGTGACTCTGAAATGGGATCATCTAGGTTGCGGAGGGTGAGTTTTCCTCGGAAATCACTTGGCCGATGACACTAATCCATTAATCTTATCCATTTGATCTATCACTGCCCGAGGGTGCAACAAGTGAAGCTTAGTTACGAGATGCTACCGACAGCGCATCTAAAATCAAACCTGCTTTTCACCATCCCGAGTAGTGTTCAGAAATCAAGGTCAACCTTTGGGCAAGTGTAGCATACCTCCTTTATTTACACGTCTGTTGTGAATCAAATGTAGCACAGTTGCTTGCAGTAACATAAGAGAAGCTGATAGTCCGGAGGAATAGCTTCACGGCCTTTGCACTCACCACGGAAAAGAGTACGATTTCCCCCCTAGAGTGGCCTGTAAAAGACGACTCGCAGTACTGTGCCTCACTGCTATTCCTTTGGCTTTTTTCTTATGTTCCCCAGCATTATTTTCGTACTCTTAAACGGAACAATAATCAAGAGAGTTGGACTGACATGAAAATACAATCACAAATCAAGATATATGTTCCCATCTTTTCTAACTCAGTCCTAACTCTCTCACTGTTTCAATGTCTAAATTGTATTTTTGATAGTTGTCAAAAGTTAACTTTTGATAGTTGCAATTTACTCCGGGTGACTGAAACGCAGATCTCGCTTCCTTCATGTTCTTGAATACCCACTTACGCGAGCAAATCACCTGCTTGTATGAGAAAAGCGGGAACTTTTGTGATCTCTTCGGAAGTGTTATCATAGAAATTTTGAGAATTTTCTTTTGAGAAGGACTGATAATTCCTTAGAAGCCTGCACCGACGGAGGTTTATGCAAAGGATTTGATACAAGCTCAAAACTATGAACATCACTCAAAAACACGGCTTTTCGTTTGCATAGGGGATGTGTGCTGGACGAACTGAGTTAAACCAATGATCGCGTGATTTCGTTGCATGTCTATTCGAATATGAGATGACCTAACTTGTCACATGGTTTTCGTCCGCAATTTGAGGTGCACTGCTGAGAGGGCTCAGTGGTGTTTCGCTGAACTAGGTTTACAGGAATTAATCCAAATAGACTTTCAAACATTCACCATAGAGACTTGAATCCTTACAGTTCAAATCTGTCGAAGAACTAGACTTTCGGATTGTTGTCATTAAATTTGATCAGCAGCGAAGTGGAGATCAATTAAATAGCCGTACTGATAGAAAGAGGTTGTTTACTTAACATGAATGACCGTTGGTTCACATGAAAGTTAGGCGCTGGGAGAATGCGGGAAATAACTTGGAGGTCACGTTTTGCTGTGCAATAATTCAAAACGTTTCGAAGCATCCAGATGTGCAGAAAACACAAGTTCAACCATTTGCGCACGTAGAAAAATATTTCATTTCCAAATTGGTGGATATTAACTTGATTGGAAAATAGGTACCACTGCTTGTGGGTTTAGCCTAAATGATCGATTAAGTGGCTGACTCAAATCTCCTTGAACTTTAATCGATAACTGGTTGGACTATAGATAGGATGGACAATATGCGGCAGAGGAAGTTTAGGCAAGGCTTTTTGGATTTTTGGCCAGCTGAATTGATATTTCTTAAGAATCCCTTAAAAATCAGTAGAACAAATTTTGCTTCTCCTTAATGAGGAACCAAAAGTAGACTTTTACAGGAAAAAACAAAACATTTCGTGCTGTTGTTTGTGTCGGTTGTTGTATAAATATTTAGATTGTTCATCTTCAAAATTTCATGTTTTGTGCCTCCTCGGAGGAATTCTGCACAAAATTTCACTGGAAATTAAGACTGACATTGGAACGTGAACTTTTTTCAAAAAGGTAACACATGTTCTGGTTTTTCTCAGAAGACAACTGGGCAACTTTTGCCAATCTTCGAAAACACAACTTGGTGACCATAAACATGGTTATTCTAAAGGACAGTAAATTAACATTGCAATTCCACTTAAAATTTTGCCTACTGTATTTCCATCATACGAATCTTAGTTGTAACGGCAAGCTCCCCTGCAGCAACACCTGGAATTTCATCGTAGTATTCTTGCATCAGCGGGCCGGTACACGGCTTCCAGGCCGCTTTCCATCAGGCCATTCACGCGTTCTGTATTCAAGGCGGAGTTACAACAGATTCTACTGTGCTATTCGTTAAAAGAATTGGCATTGTGACCCCATGTTAATCCATCAACTAAGCTGTGAGTTCCGCGCGAGTCTCGCGTAAAACATTGACTATCAACGAATTATACGTTGCTAACGAGGAAGAATAGGCCATAAGACCCGTGAGACTTCCACCTGAAAAGAAATGTTGTCACATGAAATGCTAGACAACACGTGACCAAATGACGTGAATTGCGGGAGTGGAGAATGAATGACGCTATATTCTATCTAGGTGTGAGTTATGTAAACCACTGATCAGCGGCACTTGCTCTTCAATTATGAGTAGAGAATTTGCGAGTTCGAATCATTCTCGAAATTCTTGAGTTTCTCAATGCTTATAGTCCCCAATAAGAATGGAACATTTGTACCGCGCTTCTCCGCTTTTCGATATATACTGACTTGATTCACAGGACGATATCTCTACTGAAAACAGGGACTTCCTGGTTCACTCCTTGATGTTGCCAATGGTAACCCTGGGCGATTAAACTGCTGGTTTATGTGGCTGTGTCCTCGCAAAGTACATGCTCACTTATACGCTGTGCGACGGTACAGCGTAGCAAAGGATTTTTATCCCCTCATCAAGTGACCTAAATCGACTGGTGGGCTTAGAACGGCGACGATGCACTACAGTGTGTTACCGCATCATCTGACGATTTTATGAGAAAAAATCTCTTTGATGAGCATATAGTCAGCAAAAAAACTGGAATGACGTAGTTGCAACTATTCTAGTTATTGCGCACCTATTTGATTTTTACCCTTCAGTATTACTTACGTGATCTCCATAACATTTCATCCAACAGCCTACAGTTATCAGCAAATAGGCACTTCCTTGTCCGTGCAGATTTGCTCGCTAGTGAATACCCGTTGACTTTTTGAAACAAACCCATGATAATGGATCAATACAGTCACCCCAGTAACCTTAATACTTTTGCCACAAAACGAATGGTACCATCATAGAAAAGTACTACTTGAGCCAAGGCAGATCGCACTTCATCTCAAACTACCCATAGTTCACATTAAACTGCATTCAAAAATTACGAAAGCACGCCAATGTCTTCCAAGTTTGGTTGTCAGAGGTAAAACGCACAATTTTCCAACTAACTGTAGGGTATATAACTAAGTGTCTTGCATGTACGCTGAATGAACCCGATTGTTTATGCATTTTCGGACAAATGCAAATGAAAGGTGTGTTCCGAAATGAAGGTTGGATAAGCAATCTGTCCAGTTTGTTGGTTAACTAGAATAAACAAAAATGGCGCGTGTGCTTGATGGAAAATGATAAAAATAGAAATCGTTCAGCTATAACACCTTTTCGGTGCCCAGCTGCCATGCCACCCAAGGGAAGCACGAGGGCTGGGAGACTGCCAAAGCCTAGACAGAGGAAGTCGAAAGACAGAGGTCGGGTTCGAACCACGGACCTTCCAGTCAGTAAATTCGCGCTCTAACCACTGAACCATCTCACCCCTGTGCTTTATAATGTACTTTAGTTTGGGACGCTTCGATTTAGGAAGTATGCGGATTAACAGCACAACATTCTAAGAGTTCTCAGAGCGATTTCACAATGTACTTTTCGGACGCCTCTAAAGAAGTTCAGAGTTATAATATTAAATAGGTTGCCAATATCTGCGGTGGTCCTCTCTCACACAAGTGATGGTATCATGAAAGTGTTGTTTGCGTGGCTATATCTGGATTCGCACTACCTAGAACTTTTCCCACTGTGTGTCTAATTGACAGTTGTCCCGCATCTTGCAAGTGCCAACGCACTCTCTGCGTGTCCTGTAGTCACCTTTTTGACAAATAATTTCTGCCTGATCTCCGGAAGAAGTCAAATTCTCCTTAGATTTCTCGGGTTTGTTTGATTTTGCGCTGGTTTATCTGAAATTAGCGAGCTAAATATTTTGGGCACTGGTCCGTTAAGCCTCCCTCACTGAAGCTTGTCATAGTTCAAGAAGGTGAAACTAGACACGCATTCCAAAGAACTCAGCGCAGTAAATATTTTGAATGCCTGATTGAGGCCCAGTAAGAAATGAAGTGGAAAATGAGCGCATGCCAATCACAATGTACTGGTGATGACCGTATCCAGTGGGAAATATAGTAATTCGCCTGATATTTAGCGGGTGTGCTCCAATATTATTTCCAAGCTCTGTGTTGCAAGACTTGACTCACCGCCCATGCAGAAGTTCTACCAGACCCGATGTGCTGCAACTCCAGTCAGGAGATATTGGGAGCGTTAGAGTCTCCAACCAGCAAAGCTGATATCTACAGAGGAGTTTTTCACGGGTTTGGATGAGGAACAAGTCGTCTTTCGGCAGGGCCGTGGAGCAGTGGTAAATGACGGCCAGCAGAATAGCATCGGTTCCACGCAGTGGAAGTTCAATCCACCATGCCTTGGAAAGGGATGCATACGTGGTGTCTGAGAGTTTAAACGGAGTAGATGGGGTCATTTTTATGTATAAGGGGACAAACCAAGCCTTCCAGCTTCTCGAATCAGTGTAGAGACGGAGTAGCCGCCAACCGAGATCTCTCCATCTGGGACATATGTTATGAACCTGTTCCATACAATGGACGGTCGTCCAACCAAGCAAGCTGCTAAATTTCCGAAAGCTCACCAAAAAGACTGAAACGGCTTGCGGAACAAACAATACACCACTGTTTTTGCTGCGTTCGAATGTGGTGAGTAGCGAGAAGTTGAACCACCAGACACGTTGGCAGAGTTGATGATTCCCTGCAGGCTTTGTTTTCAAGCATCTAAAGGAACCTGTACATCCACATCGCCTTCTTTCTGCCTCGGTGATTTCATCGCCCGCCGACACTCCGGAGATGCCCGCAGTTAGATTGATGTAGAGCTTTCGTTTTGAAAGACGCCATTTGCTCTGCCGCCGGCAAACCTTCAATGAATGCAGCAAGCAGCGCGGGGATTATTACATTTAGACACACGCTTGACGATTCTTGATACACACAACTTTTCTTTTTCACGTGGGCTTTCGAGCGCCAGTTAGCCATCAATGTATCTTCGCTAAACTCTAACAGACAGCTTAGTTGCTGCGTTAAACCAACGAGAGGTGTAGTTTTCGTTACAGCCCCGGGCGGCTCGTTTCCTTGGTTGACTGCATCGCTTGTTCAGCTAACATCACACATTTTTCGGAATTTACGCAGCCTATTCGACCGCAATCGCTCTTGTGTTGCCATTGCACTGATCTCCAGATAGTCCACGATCGTATGAGCATTTTTTGGACTGTCAAATGCAATGTCATTCAATTCGCGGCCTTGGTACTCTGAGTCACCGTTGACGGCTGCTTTCTGGACCAAAATGACCGCATTCGACGGAATGGACCTGGAGGCTAATATTTGCGGGTTTTAAGATTAAAGGGAAACCCGTTTTTGTTTTTTCCACGGCCGCCTTTTGAAGTGAAAGCGTTGAGGATAATTTCATAGTTTTTCCTGACCAGCTGGTCTATGGCATGTACAGCCGATTGCAAGATCTGGATCAAGTTTTATGGGTGACTAGTCGGTAGAGCTCTTTGCACGGTCCTGCACATCTAAACCAAGCCATATTTAAGCTGCCAACTTGAGTATGCATTTCATCGCTGCGTATTCCTCACCCATTGAAGAAATAAATGGCGCCAGTTCCGCATGTTTTGATTCCTGCTTGCGAGTTTTTCGTCAACCGGAGCGCCTCTGTAGTTGGTAGTCAATACGTATGTCGCGGTTCAGTAGGCGATGCAGTTGGGTCGGCTAGGTTATTATGCTTATGATGATGCAATAATGCAAGAATACTATCGGGTTGCCAAAATGTTTAGAACCAGTTGTTATATTGCTGACGCCATAGGCGAATAGTTTTGAACCGAGCCGCCGGAGAATATGGCATGGACGTTCCGAAAGCCTGCATCCCTTAGTTCGACCTAAAAGTGTACAAACAGCGCAGATGCATGGGAGATTTACCAAAAAGCCCACATGTTTCATTGTCCTCCCATATTTTTCATCTTCTTCCATCTAGACAAGACGAGTATCATATCACATCGTAAAGGTTCCCATGTGAGTGTGATCATTTTTCATCTTTCCATATTGGTTGAATATATAGCATGCCCAAGGCATGTCTATTTGCCGCTTCACTGAAGGAAGACGACTTCAGGATACGCAAAGCTCTGCTTTCACGGTTTATGTCCACCTTGTTGTTTAGTAACCTGACAATCAACCCTTAACGAATATGAAAGAGGCACTCAGCTTGTAAACGAACAGTTCCGTTTTAATTGCAAAGTGTCTCTAAAGGCTTAGTTGCACATCCTTGCTCGGAAGCAATGGAGAGATTCATAGCCACAAACTTCCGGAGCATAAAACCTGAATTTGACAGGTTGTAACGGAGATGGACTTCGTGTGCTCCACAGTGGTCTAAAATTGTACACAGAGTGATGTATGAATGAGACTCGTCTACGTGCATCAACCGAAATGACGGTGAACAGTTACAACCAGTTGCTCTATCTTCAGGCTGCCACTGCTAACTGTACAAATGCGTTGAGATCATTCTCAGATAACCCCAATACATCAGCCTCCCAAGTTATACCGGCTGGCGAATCACAGCCCAGCTGACTCTGGTGCGAACACTTTGCACTCACAGCATACGTACCCGCTTGACCAAGTTTACCTTCGATTGCCAGGGCATCATATTATAAATTTCGGCTCATTGCGTGAGGCTTTTCACCAAGCTTGAACATCACAAAGACAGTGCGAACACCTAAAATATTGTACTTAAATCAACCCAGCTGAAAGCAATCCTTTGTCTTCATCGTGACATTAGGAGATCTGATAATATTCAATGGAGATTTCATCATGCCAGTGTAGCCAATCGATGGTAAAAAGCCAAGAAGCACTTCACAAGTGTTTCATCCTTGTTGGGAATTGTCAGCAGTGCACAACTCACGAAACTCAGAGGACCATCATCCTTTTGACCAATGGTTGTACACTTAACCATTTGGTTGATCTGCAGGATGACTAGCTCTCACTTAGACAGGACATAGCACCACTTATGCTTCATTAATGTAAACCACATCGGGTGGTCACGTGTTGACTGGCTGCTCGAGTGACAACTTCTCAGAAGTAAGTTTCACACATCCAGTAAAATTACGCCTCCTCTGAGCTGCTGCTGCTGATTGAGTCACAGTAACATCTTTTTCCAGGGAAGTAATCACTCAGGGTGCAATGACATTGCATTTATACTCTCTGATGGTGTTCAAACTCATGTAAGGTATTCACGCGAAATTTATCAACTTAACCCTATAATATCTTCGTGATTCCAGAACCCCTGAGTGTTTTTTCATAATCTTTGAATTTGGTTTATTCCGATTCATTCCTAAGATGGCGTAACTTCGGGATGCTTGTACCAGCAGACTACCGGTTGTGGTCAGCGTTTGTCACACAAGAGTGTCAACACACTGGACAAACCAAAGGTCTCAAACAGAAACACAATTCACTGTCTCTCTGTGAGAGAAATGTTTATGGACCATTATACCAGAGTGCATCGCTTTGCACGAAACCACCCGCCTTAAGTGGTTTACTACGTAAAATGAGTCATCTCCTGTGGGAAAACCCAAAAGTCAAGTGAATGTAGCTCAGTCAAGTTCCTACTCGACTAATCACAGTACCACATCATTAAGACTGCATTATCATCGTGTGATAATCTTGGTGTTTCTTCAACCACGTGTATGAGAGATGTTTTTTTCCGAATGAAAGCCTATAGGTTTGAGAAGCGACCTTAGCAGAAGATGACGCACGGAACGTTTTCCGTGCGTCATCGGTCATGGGACAGTTTGGGGACATGCTGTGCACAAAATCCGAGTCACCTTATATATGACATGCGGTACATTGCGACTTTCGGTAAAGAACTACACAAATCAGTGGGGTAAGTCAAAATGGATGTAAAACTGCATAAAACAGCCAGGCATGGGTAAAGCAATGCGGCTGGGATGAGGGCAGGAAAATCACATCCATCAGTGTTTTGGAATATTGTCTGTCTTGGGCCCGGCCATTAGCGGCGGTGAAGTTGAAAGATGTAGGGTATTTTTGGCGTAAACTTCCCGAACCCTAACGATATACTCCTGAGGACAAAAAGCGAAAGATGATTTGCCGTAGAACCTGTCAGTTATCCTCAAAGATCCTATCCAAGCTCGTGAACTTACTTCAGAAAAGAAGTCCAAGGGAACAGACAACTCGAACACAGCCTGATAACTTACACTGCTTGGAGACGCAATATGAATGATATCGAATGGTAGTGCATAAATAACCAGCACAAAAAAGCTTGGGCAAAATGCAAAATGCATCCTATGGTTATGACTGTAAGCAGGAACTTGTGATGAACTTGTGAAGCAAATCAACCGCATTCATGAATTCACCCATGGTTTCATCACGTGATCGTTGGCCGTATAAGCCGAATGAATGTGTAACTTACCGTCGCCCTCTTACCCACTGACATTGCAAGTGAAAATCATAACGATTTTATCTGTTGCGTTAAATTTAATTTTTTGAAAATAAATATTATCAGTGGCGATCATTATATGCACTGTCTAGGAGAAGTGTCACAAATTCCGGATTTTCCAACAACTCGACCGATATCTCCACAGACGATTCCGACTGTCTTAGGCTTTGTGAACAAGCGACCCACCTATACATCTATTACTTTGTAGACAGTGGCGTGACCGTGGATTCCGTGAGGAGCTTCATAACCTCTCGATCCATACATCCTCTCGATCGCTATGTACCCATGTGTGTTGACACTCCGTCACAATCCCCTCGTTTGCGCGGATGAACCATTTGCAGACCTGTTTATGTTGGGTCCTCTATTCGATTTCACACAATGAGATCATTGTGTATCCCACCAAAAACTGTTTTTCATGAAGTGCCGAAGTTCGTTGTCCTTAGAGCATCTTGTGGGTGCAATAAGGAATGAAACGCAGCTACATGTCGTACTGACGAGTCATTTGCCTTCATTCGACTAATTTAACGGACAACTAGAGGACATATTCCTTCCCAGATCTCATTTTCACGATTATCTCACAATCGGTGACTGGTTAAGACGCGAATCGCTTTGTTTCCTTTCGTGATTGTGATTTTTATAATCCACCTCAGGAAATGTTGTGAGTAAACTATTAAACAAGCCCTTAGAACTTAGAAGGATAGTGTGTATAACAGACCTGTGGAGGCACGCATGTGTTTGTCCCTGCTCATACAGTTTAGGTAGGGACAGACCTCAGAAACCAAGCCTCACAGGTTAATTCTGGCCTGTAAACATCCATGTACAGGCAAACGCAGACGTGATATTTTGGTTCAGCTGATAACAAGGACAAGCCCAAACGTGACCATTTTGCAGAGTGTCGTGCCACGTCGATTAAATTTAAAAACCCAACATTCAAAAAGGAATGTTGATTCCTGGCGATTTATTTTTCTTACGAGACTTAGATGTGGTTTGAACCACCGGGAGTTTTATGCCTGCTTTATATACGAAGTATACTCCAGATTCACCAGTATGCGTTTCAAAGACTCCCAGTCTCATCGGTACCCGTAGACTTTGGCTAGTTTCTTCAGATGAACTGTCCTCGCAATTTGCTATCCGAAATTCTTCACCCTGCTACCTCACCATTTCTATCCTTCACATATATACTGTGCCAGTGGTTTTTTATCCAACATTCGCCTACAGAAACCATAAGGTTTTGACACATAACTCAACAATCGGACAGAGTCGGTAAGGCTGAAAGTTTCCGGCTCATTGCAGTGAACACTTATCGCAGGCGCATGGATGGTAACAGATGGCAGACATACCACAGGTCTCAAACTCCTACCGACTATTCTTCACGGAATGTAGTATCTTTTATCTATGGCCGTTGGTTTATTCGCCAAGCTGGGTAATAGAATACAAACGTTCCGTCACCAGCAGAGGTGACATGATCAGTGAGTGGTGAGTAGATTTCCAACCTCAAAGCAACTCCACTCACAATGCACTGATGACGTCAACGCGACTGATGATAAAACGTTTGCAACCCGATTACCCAGCCCGGGGAATAGACCAACCACCATCATCGCAACATGAGCTACAAATATTCTCTTTAATTAAATTTTGTGTTTAATAGTAGCCCATTTATATCCGACTGTGGTGCCGGTAAGATAAAAGGCCTACCAATATATTAACCAATCGTATCGCACCCTCGGTTACCCGTTTTCTCAAAATGGACAGCGATGTCCTTGTATTGAATTTTTCTTTGTCACTGATAACCCTTTTTCGGAATAAGAAGTATCAGTCTAGCTCTTCGCTTGTAGGAGCCCGCTTTTACACCTGGTATCAGGTAATATATGCGCGAGTGTAATAGATAACGGTGGACTTGGGAAATGGTTGCCAGTCCAGGAGACCTGGACATTTGGCTGTGTCGGCGTGTATTTGAATTGTGTACAGTGAGATTGCTAGTGAGAGCCACTGGTCGCTGTTAATTGATTTATATCAGTTTCAACAGATAGTGTGTATCCAAGTGAAGATGTTAGTCGGTGGTATTACATGTATTCATCCCTTTTGAAACAGCTGTTTGGGATTTCTTGCCTCGAACATTCCTGATCGCACAGAATGTCTTCGAGGACCAGACTGCGCAAGGAAGCTTGTGTATGGCTGCCCGTGTTTCCAAAAACTACCTATAACCACCAACAACCTCATTGGGTACCGTAAGCTCAAAGAGAGGTGATCCGATGACTTCCTCGATTAAAATGCCGTTTCACCGCTGGTGGGTGTTTTCACGATTATTTTTATCTCAAACACAACACCCTCTACGAAGTTGCATATGAGTCCAAGAAAACTTTTTGTGGTGTGAATCACCCATAAGATATACGTCATCCCAAGAAATGGGTTTAAACTGCTTCCACTCAGATTCTTTGAACAACCTGATTTTAGAAAAACCTGAGCAATTCTGTTGTTATTGGCCATGCAGAATCACTTTGGGCGGAGGTGATTAACACATCAATAAGAGCTAAAGTTTCAGAAGGATATCTCCTTGGGGAACATTTTAGGCAACCAATAATAGGAACTGTGAAATGATCCGTAGAAACTGAGAGGAATGTGGAGGATCTGGCTTAACTACCTTAATAGTCTGATCGCGTTTGAAGACTCAGGACAAGCGCGTGATGTTTCGTTTCTCTGAAGAAAACTTCCCGAAGATAACTTCAACGGTTCCAACGGACAATTAAGCAGTCTAGAAGGTTATAGCAAAAACACTTCTGTGCTGCATCAAACTGTGCATCGTATCCTGCTTTTTCCAATGTATAGGTTGGTTTTGCAATAAGTGTTCTGAAGTTTTAGTTCAAAACATTTCCATTTTGAGTGACTGTGATTTCAGGTAATCCAGCGAGACATCTTGATCCTCGAGAACAAGGTCAGACTACGCACATCATCTTCCTGACATTAAAATACGATAGATAAGGTACCTCGTACTTTAAGGAGTGCTCTGAACAATGCCTACCTGACGAGTACAACGGAAGAAACTAAAGCACCAAAGAGTCGACCATATGAAAACCCAAACCACACCATCATCACATTAGAAAGGCCAGACGAATTACAAGTGGCTGGACGGTTAGAAAGAAGATACCATCTTTCAACACTGCTTAACTGAGGAAAGACCGTTTCAGACATGTTCAAGTGTTGCAGCGGAAACTCCAGGTACTTGAAAGATGAAGATGATGAAGTGCATCCCGATCGTAAAGCTACCTTAAAGCGAGTAGAACTGATGAGATTCAACAGAATGAAGCGAACCTTACTTTGTAAACTTGAACCGAATAGGAATAACTTGTGTTCGTATCTATGAAAGTCGCCAAAACTTGCCACTCATTTTTTCGGAGACAAAATGCAGTGCGTGAATTGCCTTCACTTGTTCTAGTGTCCTTGTATCCAGGCATGATAAGACCTGGTTTTTATCAGACATACGGACATCCTACCAGAGAATAGTTTCTAGTATCGATGCTTCCGTCAGTGGGTACGATGCTGAGCCAAACATTTTCTGCTCGGCGTGCTTAAAACCACCTTTACGATTTCAAGTCTCATCCTCGGTATACGTCGGATTTATTCTGTCAAAAGCTTACGATAAATTTTTTGTCCTGAACTTCACCTTCGTCACAATGTGACAATGCATTCACGGGCCTTTCTAATTCAGTATCATTCCTTTTCTAAGCTCTGACAGCTCCGGGGCGCCATTTGTGCCCTGTTAGTGATTGATAACCTCATCTTTAATGCTCGGATAAAATGCAAGTGTTTCACAAACCGGGCGCGACCTCGAATCCGAGAACAAACCGAACCGCATAAGTTTGACATGTATGGACGCAATGCAGTACTCATAAGATTACTGAAAACTCAACTGTCCACGACCGATTCCGCCCTTCTTAGGGCTCATCAGGTAGGCGCAGTCCTCGAGTTTCCGTCAACCTTATGTTCTACTTAAACCCAAATTGCACTCATCTAGATATCAGTGAGATGTATTTTAGCTGCAGAGGATAAAAGTTGCTCTATACTACAATCTTGACTGCATGAATAACGGACAGTTATGTTGCTCTCACGCAAAGTTGGCTAATTGGTTCTCATACTGAAAGGCAGATCAAGGGAGAAAGGTAGATGCCAGTCGATAGCGTAAAGGTGTACCGGTGGTCGATCAGGCAGCCGTTGGTTTGTCCGCTGAGCTTAATGAGTAAATTGCAGATAATTCGTCCTCAGTAGAGGAGACAGGGTCTCTTAGACGAACTGTTTGCAAGCTGGCTGTCAAGCTTGGCGTTCAACCTGTTCAACCATCACTACACCCACGCGAGTTACCAATATTTCGACACACTGATAGCATAAAGGTTTCGTTACTTGGTTTGTGTAGGTTAGCCGTTTTTTGAACGTCCGTGTTCCTTGACCGATGCTGGATTTGTATCTAACCTCACTAAGGTGACGCTGGTGCCAGTGAGATCGTACAGACTCGTGCTTTTTAGATCGTTTGGTTGGTTTCCATAATCTCAGGGGAATACAGCAAGCGTTCAGTAGTCGAAAATGGATATGATTCAACTGCATTCTCCTGGTATTTTTACTGAAGGGAATCTTTCGAAATGCTTTAGGTCTACATGATTGGTTTTCGAGCTGTTGAGTTTAATATTCTCACAGCTGAACCTGAAATGATATAAGCGTTTGACTCGATAATCAGCAAAATGCGGTTTTATTCACATTTAATATAACTCGGACACACTATTCGTGACAGATTTATGTGTAGTTCGAAATGAAGGAGGTACCGAACTTCGTAATCATGGTTGAAATAGTATTCGAATACCGAGGGATCCAATCCAATAACATTTCGTCCAGTAAACTTTCGTTAACACCAGCGAACCGAATAAGCTACCCTCTCAAGTGGTCCCATTGGGAGCACACATAAACTTCTACGGACGAGCATAGCCAACAGCAATTCTAGTCCCGATTAGTGTTGGTAATATTTTGCCCATTTTAAGCCGCCAACTAAAGCTTTGTGCACCCATAGGTGATCCATATTGTTTAGGAACTCACAATTCCACTGGGACTGTAGTTGTTTGGGGAATTTTACAATTTTCGTTAAGTCACAATATGCCTGTTAAAGCAAACGAAACAGCGACGACCGTCAATCAGTCATCTTTAGGCTAACACCATGTACGCAGAGGATCGATCGAAATGGGTGATGCTGATAGCCTGAAAAGATCCAGCAAAGCCAGGTAGTTCCAGGACTGGAGTACCAGGCGCCATATCTAAGTCTGTAAAGACTTGCTCAAAAAGCGAGGCTTACATTCTATAGCTGCGTAGGTGATACACTTCTTGGACTAGTTGTTTCGGAAATGTATGGAACAAAACCAATCTCTTTGCATCCAAGCCACGAAACTGCCACCTCTTTTATGAAGGCTTCAACAACTAACGAATCATAGTTTACTAGTTGGCACAATGTTTCAAATATGAGTACAAGCAGCTTTCTTGACGCAGTACAACTCCATTATTTCTGTATGTAGGCAAGTACTTAAGTAAGCAGCTCAACGTAAGAATAATTTCGCAAGATAAGTCATCACTCGAGGAGCCAGTCAATACGTGACCACGTGAAGTGACTTCCGTGACTGAAGGTTGAGTGGCGCTATATTCTGTCTGCGTGCGAGTTAATCCTACCGCCAATCGACGCTCACAATTCAAGCTATTAGCAAGGAGGTGACGGTTTCAAGACTCTGGAATTTCATGAAATGCATGATGGTAATGATTCCCAATAACGATGAAACAACTGTACAGTGCCGCTAGGTTTTTCGGCATAGAACGGCTTCACTTAAAGGACGAAAATATTCAGCAGCCTGAGCTAATCCCTTTCAAATTACGTTTTTATTGTATAGCCTCTGGAGATTATTACTAAATGTTTCGTCGACTTCCGTCTATATGTGGGCTCATACAATCGGTTGTTCTGCTACACTCATCACCGTGCTATCATTAGCCCGACATTAATCATAAACCATGCAAACTGTGTTCAGTTCACCAGAGATACCACGTGATTCTGTGGGAAGCACTGTTACGCCGGTCGCGTGCTGTTCAGTAATATTTGCAATTGTACACAGTACAATTGCAAGTCAGTACACAATTATGGCCTCGTTCAGCGTATGCGCCGACAGACCAAAACTTACTCACGCATTTTACAGATATGTAGGAGCAAACTAATACATGGAAATAGACCATCCGATTCGCACTTACAATAATGCTGTATGGCCATCTAAAACCGCATGCTGGAAGGGCAGATTGTCTAGTCATCCGGTTTCTTCATTAGAAAATACACTAGACACAGACCACCGGAAACCTTCAAGCAGCACTGACTTAAAGACACTTACAGCTTTCAGGTGTTAGTGGTTGGGCATTTTGTAGAATACATACTCACATGATTCTCGTTTGAATAATCGTCCTCCTGTCCTGGCGCAATCATTCTGGTGAGTCCACACCACTCCACACACAGCTTTGTTCACTGCTATGGTGTTTTCGTACATCAACTGGAATTGCTTCAATCTGGTCCGGCCTTTTGGTTTGAATTATCCAGATAGGTACAGCTCTGTGAACAACTCCAGTCACTCAGGGGGCCCAAAGACAAAAACTGGGGAAAGATACAGCTCGTTCACATAAGTAAGTCCAAAACTGCGTGTCACCAACGGATGATGTTAGTACCAGCAGCCTGAAAAACAGCGCGGATGCGTTGTTTGCAAATGGCTAGAAGGGGGGATAGGTGGTGTGCGGGTTAAACTTCAACCTGATGACTTTACTTCAATGTTTTTATAGGCCCGCATTTACACCCACCGTGCGGCAAAACAAAGAAAGACGTGAAATTTATCCTTTACCCCCAGGGCTTTTCAACTATGAGATGTAAATGAAATTTAGCCACCCAAAATGTCAGAAGAAATACAAACAGCAAACATTCCGCTTTGACAATCGTTCATTTCAGTTTGAGAAAAATCATAACTTGAAATCATTAAAACCTAAATATAATGGTTATGTGGTTTTTATTTGGAGACCTTCTGTGTATTGGGTTGACTAATCAAAGTTTGATAATCGCTAGCCTTTACTACACAATAATAATGAAATGCCTCCAGTAAACTAACCTGACGGGATTCTCATCTTCAATCCTGGTTATATAGAACGCTTCGCGGCAGGAGGTGTATAAAGTCATCAACATGGCATCCTCGATTGTCGGCAATCATTTTTCGAAAAAAAACGGGGATGGCATTAAAACGAGGATGACGCACACTTCCATTTATCATGATTGTTTTTTCCTTTTATTTTGTTTATCTAAATCATCTAACGTATTGATAAATGTAAGTTGATTTTGGAGACGTGTTCAGTTGACCAGATTTTATGATTTTCTTGGTATGGCAGTGTGGTTTGTTTCTTTTTGCCTGCGTGATTAATCCGTGGGCAACGTGTTACTCATTTTTTTTTTGCGAAATAAATGCGCAACTACGCGAGAATTATCCAGGTGTTTTTTGTTTCTCGGCTGGGGCCAAACGCTTCAAAGGGACACGGCATAATTAAAATCGACGACCATGGAGTATTTTGAATATGTCCGAAGTAGCTCAAAAAGTGTCCGTTGGACTTTATGGTCTTTTCAGGTTTGCTACACCAAACTAATCGTCTATTGAGAAAAATGGGTAAAGCAGGAAGAGTCGGAAAACGACTTATCCAAATGGATCGTGGTCGTGTCATACATTTTTGTCGCACCAAGCCATGTGAGAATTGTGTGTGTTGAATCGTGGGGAAATCTAAACTTCCGATTTTTCCGTTTCTCATCGGCTATCTGACCGTCAGTCTGCACCACGTTTCCGAGCGTGGGAACCTGAAACATTCTGGGAGAGTTAGTTGATGTGAGACAATCTCACCACATGTCATCCCGCTACATAGCTGCAAAATGTTAGCGTTTCCCCGGCAGCGCCAATACACGGAAGTTAAAAGTTTCCCACCTATATCTCCCTCTCATTCTGCATCCTTCATTGTGGCTCTCGCTTCCCGTTTCGTTGGTTATGTGTTTACTCGGTATCGCTTCGCCTAACTTCCGGTGTTCCTATTTTTCGGTTGGGCCTATTCCCTATATCCGGTGCGTGATGTTTGTTGACACAGCCACCAATCTATAAGCAGCTCAGTGGAATGGTAATTCCACTGGATGTGTGAAACATACTTCTGAGACGTCGTCACTCGAGAAGCCTTGACCACGTGATGTGGTTTCCGTGATCGAAGGGTGAGTGGCGCTATTTCTAGTGTAAGTGAGAGCTGATCACACTGTTGATCTTCTGCTCGTGCCCGACAGGTGAATTATTCAACCACTGGCCGAAAAGTCGCGGGTTCGAAACCCCCTGAGTTTCGTAAGATAAACACTACTGATTCTTCCCAACAAGAACGAAACAGCTGTACAGGGCTTCTGGGTTTTTCATCACAGATGGTCTTCACTGACAGGACGAAATTTTTATTAAATTTCATCAAATCTGCTCACACAATCATCAGATTATATTTCCGTTTGGGGGGAATACTCACTCATATTTACTCTAATAAGTGGTTCATACATTTTGTAATACATAACACGGTGGCGATGAACTGAAGCCGTTTGAAAAACACTGACGCCCACTGCTGATGACTGTGTGTGTTGCTCGCTCTCGGTACTTCCACCCAATTATTGCATATGACCGCATGTTTCAGTACTCATTCACCATTCAGCCGATCAGTGATCTAAGTGAGCTTGCTGAATCAATGTCACGTCATACCATGTTCTTGCCGAGCTCAGGTGGACTACGGATAAAAAACAAGTACCTGCGAAGGCGAAAAACCTAAGGAAAATGGGTTGGATATCTTAATCCGGTATCTCAGTCTACTTGGACCATTTTTTTGACTGTCTAATTCTCAACCTCTTTTTCTAGGGAAAGCAATGACCTCAAAAAGGTACACCGTTTCATCGACGAAGGTCTTCACATTTCGATTTTCTCTCATTTTGACAAATATGCAAACAGGCACGTTTAAATTCAAGCGTCCCCGAGTCAGTTACTTGGGTCAGTATTTTTATAGATGAATGCTACAATCGCATAATACGCCGCCTAGTATTCGCAAAAAGGTTACATTTTGTGAGTTGATAGAATATTTGGGCGGCTTTGTATGCAACCATCTTTTGGTTTTAACATTTGAACAAATGTCTCAATTCTTTTGACATGACAGCCGCCATTTGAAATATCTGTCCGACTCTCGGTTAGGAATATCACCATTGGTAGTTCTATGAACTAAAGCATGCCCTGAAATTCCACTTATACGCAGGTTTGCCACACCTTTGTTCGAATTCAAGGAAACATATTTTGAAGAAGAAAATCCCGTGCCTCTGGCATAGGTTGTGTCCTATCAAACTGTCAGTTGGCTGCCAAGCGGGTCATTACGTGCAAAACATATGGTTGGAATATGCGTCTTCGGTTCCATTTTTCGGTATACCGCAACAAACGGTTTCACTGAGTGACTCAGACTTACAGGGAGGTTGTGTGTAGTGCATGCGCGCACATAGCCAGAGAGAGAGAGAGAGGGTCTATGTGGTTCAGTGACTCAGCCGTCCTTTGGATTGGAATAGGGATTGTCCATGTCGATATAAGGGTACGTGGTTGCTTTGTGTTGTCAACCTACACGGTCTGCTGCAGTACGAACTGAGTGCAAGGGAGGGTGTGGCCGATTAAATGAATATGTGAAGACCAGATGTAGTGCGTTCGCTTGTTAAATTTATTGATCACCGCTTGTCTGAAGGATGAAACTATAAACAATGCGGTCTTTACTGCGATATAATTCAATTATAAATAAATAGTTTGGATTTCGCCGACATCGTATTGCGGCTTGTCTTAGTCCAGCTTACCCATCATGTCATATTCCTTGTTTTATACTGCCGTGCAAAATAAGTCAGCTAGGACTGAAAGCAAGCCGTCTTCAAAGAGAGCGAAAATGGCCCTCCAAATTTAGTCCAAGGTGACATTTTCTAATGGCAAACTTCCTTTGTGTTGTGCTTCTTGATTAAAAGTACTGTGAATCTATTGTGAGAGTTCTTCCACAAGCCTGTGCTTGCTACTGATGGGAATTGTAAGTAGTAAAACCCACCTGCAGTTAAACACAGGAAGTTCGCAGTTTATCTGACTGTTTTTAACATTAGTGATTCATGTAACCGTATCCCCTCATGGATGTAAAAGCTCAGAAAATCCACAGCGTACGCCTGACCAAACTGAGTCTCTGAAAGTCGATTCATTTAAATTTTTGTTTTAATTTATTTCGTTTGTGTCCTTAATGAGCAGTTCTGTACACGCCAGGGTTTTTATTCTTAAGTATTCCACCACTTACCACGTGATGAACTAAAAATTCGGAATCCAAAACGGATGCGCACAGGCTACACCATGCAATATAGCTTGGTGACTGTGTATTTGTCACCTCGTCTGTAGTGTACCGGTATCCATTTCGTAGCACTGGCTGAAAAATGACTACCTAGTAGATGAAATTTCAGACTGTGAGCATGTTTTTGACCGAACATTTTCCCCTTTGGCGTCTATTGAGCAGAATATTGAGATACGCGCGGGCCGATCGGTTGGACAATCTAAGCAAGCGATGAAAAAATTGAAAAATTGATTCCCTGCAGATGTGACAGGTGTACAAGCAATGACACAACTCAAGCAAGCAAAAAGTGTGTGCTGGGTTCCATGCTCACGAAAGTACGTTCACAGGTTATGGATACTTGCGAACCACAGACCCGAAACCTATTGGTCACTAGTTTCCGATCAGGTGTTCAGGATTCGCAGTACTACTCAGAAGGAGGGGGAATCCCTGAAATCCTTCATTTTTGGAAATGTGTAGAAACATTGGTAGCTCGGGTGAGTTTATTGGTTGTTGATCTGTTCGAAGAGCTTGGAAAGTGGCTTGCAAAGTTTCGTCACCTTACGAGGAAACATCATCAGTGCGCAGTTGGGTGGGTACATCTTCCTTGCCTGCGCGCCTGAGCTACAAGAGCAACCAGACAAGGAACTCATAAGAGAAGCAGGAAAGCTTCATTCAAACGGACACACCAGTTCGATTAGAGGAGGCGCCCAACCAATAAACCAAAGCATCAAATTCACCGGCGGAAGCAGGGACCAACGGACCAAGCTCGAGAACGTCAGACCACTACGCAATGCCAATCAAAGCCAGGGAGCAAACTACTAAAAATAAAAGGCTTTGGGATAACCAGTCATCTCAAAGAAACGCAGACCACAACGCGACAAATATCACAAACGGACCAATAGATTCACAAAAAACGCCAATCCCAAACGGCCAATCACGTTAGAAGATAACAGAGAGTCTTCAGATGCTATATAAGCGCACGCAGGCGAGGAAGATGTACCCACCCAACTGCACATTGATGATTTCTTCTCGTATGGTGATGAAACGTTTGCAAGCCAATCGCCAAGCTCGGCGAACAGATCAACAACTACCTGATCAACAACCAAGAAGAATTTTCAGCAACCTTATTAGTAGTACATTGTGTAAAATCACATTCATCGCGATATCTCGAATATCGTACCAACTGGAACATGAGGTGGCCTGGTGCAGCACATTCAGTTGCATTGAAACATCACAAACGAGAGATTCAGCTGGGTTCCAGGTGAGTCTCTCGCAAAACCAAATTGATTTGCAAATGAGTGTATTTCTTGAAAACAACCAAACTTCTTTTTCTCAGCGGCATTTGTTTGCGGAGTATTGCCTCAGAACTCAAAGAAGCAACCGAATGTCTACCCGGGACCATTGCCCACTGTTGGATAAGTCCATTTCCTTGTTGTCGAACATCTCAAGCATTATTTGAAAAAGACGAATCAGGAACTGACTGTGTTCTTGCGTTACTGAAACGACTTCTCTCGCACGTGGCTGCTTCACTCAGTGTGCGTAAATTGCGAGACCAAATTTGCCATTTACTCTGCGGGAAGTTACAAGAAGAAGCTAGCCCGACTCATTTCTCTGGTCAAATATTCGCCAAACTAGACTACGGTACTTAACGGGGTGAGTCGCTCTCCTGCAACACCCAAAAGGTAACTGAAAGAACCTGAACAGTTATCTAACTTACTTCAGTTCTACCAAGTAGTTCAAAACTAAATATGTAGAGTTTGGCAATCTATTCAACCCAACTTGTTCTCAACATGAGGCTCAACTGAGGCTCATCTTCCCCTGTAAACAGCTCTTCTTCCGGGAAGGGTAGTATGATATGTCAAATGTCGACCTAGTTTTGTCGAACCACAGTCTCTGTGATGCACATTTGGCTGCAAAATACTTGATTGAAAGTTGGTACCATCTTGGTCTGCAAATGAGATGTTATCCTATCAAAGATGTCAAAACCAAAAAAACCAACACGATAGACATTCACATGAATGGAAATCCCTACAACAGTTCCGCGTTCACCGTCACAATGGAAAAATAGTTCACAGATGGCTTGCCATGTGAACTTGTTAAGCTTGTCAAGCTTGCTTAGTCAATTTATTTCGCATCATGGTCTGTCACAACTCTAGGGCTGTTCCTGGGGTCAGCAATGATCACCCAGTTTAGCTTTCTTGTTTCACGCAAGAACAATTCGGATTGCGCGCTCGTAAAATAATGTAGGAATTCCACATCTCTGGAGAAAAGTGCTCCTTTACGAAGCACTATATGTGACCGATGGCCTACTGGAGCTACTGGTCATGTAGTAACATCTCATTTGACTGCCTCATCCATATAATCATTCCTACTTGCTTTCCTCTCTTAGCGAACAAGATGCACCTATATGGATGCTTTTAGATAGGCTTTAGTTCAGCCAAGTTAAGTTGAATTAAATTTTCTTGCCCTGCCGATGCATCGTCGCAAGAAAACCTTGTGTCCTTCAGTTGCCCAGTAAAGCAAATAACCCAACAGCATTGATGAGCAAACATGCACCTGATAAATTGCTCAACATCAGCACAGTGCCCAAGGATAACAACTCTTTGGGAGCAAGGGGGTGAGAAAACAAACTAATTGTCTGATATCTTCTCCATCTCAATTCCTCTGTTGCCTGCGCGGCATCTCGCGTGTCATGCACTCTCCAAAACTTTCGTGCTTAGCTCTATGTGACGAACACTGTTCACCTTTATGTCAATCATTTCCTAGAACCAAAACTGTTTGAATACATACCGACTTTTATCACTGTTTTTTCCACCGTTCTGATGCTTCTCACGCCACACATCTGACTGGTGTCCGAATTGAGAAAAATTAACCTTGTCTCTCCAGCCATTCATATAGGAAATGAGAACGCAATCGTCCCTTGAAACACAAAATAAACTGTACCTAGTTCGGCCTAATTATGCATCTGCTAAAACGATTCATGGTCAACAAAGGTAAACCATTAAAAATCGAGTCAAAAATTCTTTGGAGCTGGCTGCTGTATACAGGTGGCACTGCGGCTAATCAGTCGATATGTGTAGGCTGACTTTACTTTACGGCGAAGTTCTAAATGTGTTGCTCACAAACACGTTCACCTTGCTTTTGAGGAACCATTTCAAGAAATCAGTCATTAGGACAACTTATTTTTGTCCATTTATTGGAGCGAATTTAACCGAGTTAATGAACACCAATTTTGCTCACTCCCATTGAGTAGTCCATCCTGCGAAGTGCAAGTGTAGTTGCACAGCGGGGCTCCCAAGTGTGAACCGCAGGTAACCAGGAATGCAACCTGAACAACAAAATATGCACGCAGATCGATTTCAGTTGAATCTTTCGTGCTAAAAATGCGAGGCAAGAAGGAAAGAGGACGTTTAAATGTGTATCTGCTGATATTGTGAGCAGTATATGAGGAAACTAAGACTAATTCAAAAACACAAATTAGCTATTTCCCCTTTGT
>SJOL01005104.1:133025-178210 GCA_004794785.1 Opisthorchis felineus | reverse complement strand
TTCAAAAATGCGGTATTCAAAAAGCATAATATTATTGAACAAACAGTCTATTTTTGCTCATATTTTGCTAGGCGTGTAAATTTCAGCTGTTGTGTGTCAGCTTGCTGATGGTCACCTCAGCGGAGCACCGGTAGTGTTCTCATTTAAAATGGATCTACTTCCTAGAAATGTTACTCTGCTATAGTCGGCTTTCTCCTCCATGCAAACGTTTACCCTCCCAGGCTAGTTGAATTTGTCAGTGAAACCGTGAACTACCGCGCGAGTGGCCAAGACTTCATCTCCTTGGGCGCCTTCGAGTTGTCCGCTGAGGCCTAAACCGTAGCAAGATGAACGGGGCTATCTGTCCTAGCGGATGGGCTTACAAGAAGAGAGCTAATAATGGGGTTGGGGAAGAAAAGGTATGCGAAAGAGAAAGAAGGGAGGCTTCAGCAGTAGTCTGTTTTCGCCTAACCGTCCTGCTGCATGCAGCGGGTAAGTCGACCCTGCTTATGGCACCACATGACGGCCAGTGTGTCATGAGATTTCTGTTAGTTGTAAGTATCATGGTTGTACGTGGGCTGAAAATACTGCCAGGTTGCCCGGACCTAGGAAGGAAGACGACTAACGATGACCAAAACCTTCGGCTCAAAATGGTAACCTCAAGGTAGCGGTGTATGCCAGGAGATGCGAGTGCACTACCTCTTTCAAAGAACAAATCGCCGCGTAGGCTTAACCCCCAAATCTGGAGGGCCAAGAGATTGTGTTGGTCAGACCTCTAACCATTGATCAACCAGGCATGAGAGAATCTGCGAGTGTCGCACGAACATTTTGCAGTGTATAAATGGATAATTTATACCAGTGTAAAAATTCATCGAAGATTAGACGAATTGGAAATTGATAAAGTTCCGTTTTGATAGACCGAAAATTGGCAAACTGAAAGTTGGTGAGTTGAGAGCTGATTAAAATGCAGGTTCGGCAAATCAGCAATCGATGAATTTCGAGATCTCATCAAGCAATGACCTGCTCCTGTCAGCGATGTAGCATTCTGCTAAGTCCACTCATTCTCGAGACCAGATTGTGTGTGTGTTTGCCCTTGTAATTTGTGTTAGAAGATTACTATAGTCAGTATGCACGACTAACTATCGGGTTATCTTGCTCACATGATGCATGCTTCGTCCAGATCTGTCATTCATCTAAACTCACAACTCCCGTTCGGTCTTATTCTCGTTCTCTCCTCGGTGTTCTTTTAACTCAGACAGTCAGAAACGCAGTATTCTTAACTACAAGGTGGCTCTTCAGTAGAATTTTCTGCCCTAAGTTGAACAACTGGTTTTTCGTGATTAAGTATCGCACAAGCACTTCCCATGTAATCTCCATTGCTTAGTTCGTTGTGTAGCTTCATCGATTTGTGGCGTAAGTCTCAACCTTGTCCTGGGGTAGAGAGTGTAGTAGGAGCCAAACCAGAGTGATGATAGGATTATTCTACCAAGGCCCGATGGCAGTCCATTCGCACACAGGTCAACCTTTGCATGACGGGCATCTTTTTAAGCTGGTACTGCAGTTCGAAAAACGACACAGGTTAGCTTACCGACTGACTGGTATGGTGATTCACTTGCCTTTCCACGGTGCCTGTTGTAATGAGTCATCGACCATAGGCTTAGGACGTCAAGTTCGATGAGTGAAGCTGTCCAGCGTGAACTCACATGTAACTGGGCAAAGCTTATTGTAAAACGCATGACATTTGAGTTACCGACCTGGACAAACCGAACCATATCAGGTTTCGGTGTATGGATCGAGGCGTGCGCTTAACAGGTGAGCAGGAGTAGCATGCGGCCAATCTTCTATATAACCCCAGCATTGTGTAGATTCGTATGAATGCAAGAAATTTGAACACAGTGAGCGGCTTGTTATTTGTGGAGCGTGTTACTTCATTATCTTTGATTGATAATCGAATACATACTGTGGTAGACGCTTTCGGTCTAACATCAGTTTATACAGTGTGCTGCAGTATATTGCTAGTGATGCTTTCAGGCTGTCAGAAGGTGAGCTGTTGGAATTCGTTAGCAATTTAGCCTCACAGGAAAGGTCATCTGACTTGTTTCATGGGTTTGATGTAAAAATACAACAGTGAGATGAGTCCGGTTTGCTGTCCCCATAGGAACGCAAACTGTTTTTCTGGCTGATATCTACGTGTAAACATTGTTCTGCTTTTGCAAACAAATTCGGTTTTGCGGGAGACTCACCTGGAACCCAGCTGAATCGCTCGTTTATGATGTTTTCAAGCAACTGAATGTGCTGCACTAAGCTGCTTCATGTTTCAGTTGGTACGATATTCGAGATATCGCGATACGCGTATAGACGTATCATAAATTGTTTGAAAACATCATTACCGAGAGGTACAGTTGGGCTCTAGGTGAGCCTCTTGTCAAAACCAAATTTGTTTGCAACTGAGTGTACTTCGTTAAGTTCGTACAATTTGGGTACAAGTAGAACAAAAGGTTGACGGGAACTCGGGGACTGAGCCCACCTGACGACACTCAAGAAGGGCAAAACTGATCGTTGGCTGTCGAAGAATTTTCACCAACCTTATGAGTAGTGTAATACGTCTATACATTGTTCTGCTTTGTCCAGCACCGTGCAAGAAGAACCAGAAACAATGATGTTGCCTCCGTGTCCAGTATGGTTCTGAACCTGTGTAATACATTCAACACAGCAGAGGAAACAATTACGACAGTTGAATGCATGTGCACCAGAATTTGCCAATTAAACGTCAGTCAGGTACCCCAGGAACGTCACAAAACACATATTTTTCTGGAAGTTCGAAATATTCTCATACGAATTATTCATTGTGTTAAAGAAATTTCCTGTCTTCTGTGACTTTCAGCGAGGGAATCACTTATTTTATAAGAGAGGCCAACTGGACTGTTTCCAAAAGTTCGGCGCTTCAAAATACTTTTGGAGCTCTCATATTAGCAAATTTGAAAGGTCTTCAAAATTTTCAAGTTCGCGTTCATAATTAGACTTCAGTAACTTTTATGAGTCAGCATATCTTTGTAAAATTAAGAGTGCTTCCTTTCTTTGTTCTTTTTTCTTGTTGGCATCCGAGTGGTGGGGTTTTACAACTTATATAGAAGGAGATGAGTTTCAATGGGATATACGCTAGTGATTCGCCATGTACACTCACTTGCATGTCAGTTTGGTTTTAACGGGGACTCAGCTGAATCTCACCTGAATCTTCCGTTTTTGATACTCGCGCAATTTGGGTTTTATTTAGAACATATGGTTGTGGGAAACTCGGAGACTGCGCCTACCTGATCAACCCACAAAGGGAGCAACCGGCCGTGAACTATCGAAAGTTTACAGCAACGTTATAAGCTGATCCCTTTGAGAAGAGTTGATAAGCAACGCACATAAAGCCTCATTTCATTTATAACTAGGTTCGCGTGTATGCTTTATTTAAAAGTTTCACGAGTTTAGCGAAAATGCACATAACTGGTTTGCGTCTTTTCGCGTGCCCTCGTAATCAGTTAATTTTATCAGACACCTTACTGTGTTTGCGGAGCTAAATGCTTCACGGGCTAGTAGACCAGCTTGGATTAGTTGATATACTTTTTACGCGGGACTCTGAGTAACAAACAATTTTACCTTCCATTTCAGCACGAAGTAGATAATCCCGATCTGAAGGAAAGGTCTGTAGAAAGTTTTTCTCCTTTATTCTCTGGCCGTAATAAACATGGAACGATTTTGCCCCAACGCCAAAAATCCAGAGCCGTCACGAAAGTTTAGTTTTTACAAAGCAATGTCGGGTTAGCACTGTACACTTTTGTGTTGAATAGTGAACATTGTCTAGATGGGTTCAAAATCACGATCTTTCGGTTCGGTTCAGAGGAGTCTGATAGTGCATCGCAGCAAAAACAGGCCCTCCGGCAGGTAGTGAGGCAATGTTGTGCTGAGCTGATGAGCGGGTGTGCAGAGGTTGCGTGATCGAGAAGTTGTTGGTGGCGAGATTCTGTGCCTCATGGTTCGTAAATATAATCTACTGGTGTTTGTTTATCCAGACATCACTTTGCGGTGACCATCTTTACAACTTCGTAGGTGGACTCAGTTGAACCAACGTCAGCGCCCACTTGATAAAGTGCTGTTTAGCGAGAAAGCATTAGACCCTATTAACCTGGAACGTTTTTAGAAAATGAGGAAAGTGATAACATATATCATTGAAGAATTTGGTGAACATCAATCTATCATACCCTGGCTCAGCATCTTTCACCTCTCGACTAACTCAACTACCTAAAACGACTGTGTTACTATTTGAGACGATGCACATTAGAACTGCCCGAGGCTAAACAGTTTTTGTCCATTATCGGGCCTATCCCGATGTTCGCAACAGTACGTGCCGATACGCTCCAGGCGTTTCAACGTGACTCTGCAGTACGACCATGTTTGTCTGGCATTTCGTAAGCTGTCTATGTATTACTGCATACTGAGTGCCAATGTAGGCGAAAAACGAACACTAGTATGTATTCCGGACTCGGGCTGACCGTTCTCCCGATACTTGCTGTGCGTCATATGGTTCTGTTCCAGGTCAACTTCGCATGGATCTACGACTAGTACTAATGGAAACAAAGTAGTCTGTTTTCCTTGATAATATTAGTCGTCCGACTGGCGGAATTCGGAAACGGCGCTTAATTGAATAGCTCAAAACGGACGGAACCCGTAGTAGCTTACCAGAGTCCTCATCCAAACTGTACGTACTATCGTACCATAGGAGTGGGCCTCCTCCAATGCTACTGTGGAATGCATTGACCGCCTATCCACAAAGTTCACGCTACTGATTGAATAAGTTTCATGGAATTGAGGTAGCAGATATGCCAGTCCATACAGATACTTAAATATAAGTATCCCACTTTTCTAAAGATATTGTCATCATCATCATCAAGAACGGCAACATCAGTGTTGACACTGATGCTTCACTGCCGTACTAAAGATATTGTGTCACAATAGCATTGTGGAAATTACGGTTTCCAAGAGGTGACCCGTTATTTTTTCGGAAAAAAAAGCAATATACTGAAATATAACGCTAAATTTTCAAGCTGAATCTCTGCAACCAGTACAAATTAAAATTTCTGACTTATGTTTTCATTGGCTAGCTGAACAGGCTGGCGTATTGCATTCTTGCTGTTGATTGGTCAGCTGCTTAGGGAAGCAGCTTATATAAAGCACTCAAGTGGAGTGGGTGGGACGGCGACCCAATTTCGCAGGCTAACGCTGAGCCAAAAAATGTCATCCTCTTTTTCTGAAATATCTGACCGGAACTATCGGTCTGACATGGAAGAAGTGTCCACAATGGACAGTGACGTCCTATCGATAGCTACCTTATATGATGCAAGTGACTCCTCTGGAATAAGCAGCTGTTCGACCACCACGGGTAGTTGTACGTCTGAACAAAGTTTGCCACATATCTCCAAAATTTTCCGCGCTTTGAAAGAAGAGCATCTTCTCAGAAAGCAAATGGTTAGAAAATGCAATACTCCTGACAGCTTTTCGGCTAAGCTCATCGAGAGACTGAAATCGCTCAGGAGACTCGTGTTTGGCAGCAATAAATCACGTGGGCATGTGTCTGACCGGAAAATGTCGCTCCCAGAGGATACTGGTACGCCCAGACTGGTGAGTAGGCCCTATTATCCCCGTAAGCTCATGTGCTTTCAAGTGTTCGCACAAATGAAAGATTACTCTGGAAAAGAATGTCAATTTACTTTCACTCTTCAGACTGCTCAACAACTATTTAGGCAACTGTTTTAATTGCCGCATGAACGGCAAAGGATTGCCTTGTTTAGTGGTCAACTTTATGTGTTCCAGCTCAACGTGGGACTTGCTTCAATCGCGAAATCTGAAGGTCCTTGGTACGTATAAGTATTGCGATATCATTCTCCGGACCGTAATCCATAATATCAGTTCGCAGTATTCAGTTTATTACGTTCTGGTTTAGTGGATAGCTTAGAAAGGTTTTCACCGGAAAGAGGTCATATGATTAGTTACCCAAAATGAAAGGATTCAACATACTGAAGTCCATCCTCCAAAGAATGCATACTTGAGAGTAGAATGCAAAAAAGCCCGTGCCACGTGAACGGATACTTTTATTGCTGTATGACGTTATGCCGTCTCTAGGTTAGTGCTGACACGATTGAATACTTTAGATGGATCATTTTTCTTTTTTTAAAAAGGTTTTAAAACAAATTCTTCCGTAACGGCGTACAGCTCTTTTTGGTACCATAAAGTTTATCAGTATGGTTCGCTGGTGGTCAGGAGATTTTGAAGTTTCAACATGGAATTCATCCGGTAAGCTTGGTAAACCTATATCTTCATAGTTGGTTTCGACCTACGTGCAGATGGTAGACTTCTGTTCGGATCCCCACTCAGTCTCGGTGCCGACTTAACTTGGAACTCGACTGCAAATTTACTGCTGCAAGAGATTTCAATGGATCGCTGTGCGATTGGCGGAGCTGGAATTCTGGTAGCGGTCTGACTCAGCCGTCCCACTGTAGACCTTGGCTTTGAAAGTGTTTGATAAACCAAATGTTTTTAGTCAGTGAAGGTTAATGGCATCATACCACTGTCGTGTTTTATTGTATGGTACTAGTGAGGAGACTAACACGTCCGCATGCTGTTTTTAAATGAAAACCTCGGGTCTCAGCCATAATCTTGGTTGGAGTGGCCTTGTTCAGCGTGCAGCTTCTAAGTTGGTGATACTTTCCAACTTGATATCTAGTTAACATTTCCTACAGATACAAAACAGTTCAATTCAGATAATCTAAAGATCAGCGCTGTAGTCTGGGCTATCAGTATTTCCTTCTATGTTTTCACACTACTTTTATGGGTTTGTAAGTAGCATGAAAATTAAATGTTAACTGGTGGGTTGCTCAATCAGTGCGAACAAATGCGGTCTCCCGATTTAGGTTTAGAATGCACATGTTACCTGTATCACGGTAAATTTTTACTTACTCACCTTCAAGGAAGGCATCCAAACAGCTTTGAGTCCTCCACTTGTTGAATGCCGCCACCTGCAGTGACCAATGGAGTTATGTTGGCCAAATTTTGACTGCTGTAAGAATGGAAATGGGAAAAACATAATATCGACGGACTGTTTCGTCTAAGACTCAACCCTAAGTCATCGGTAATTAGGAAGACTTTGCAAATTTCAAATGGGGACTCCTAGAACACCCGGCATGAGCAGGAAAGCACATTTGGGAATGAAGAAGAACCATTCATTTCATGCTAACCGAATGTGTGATCAACCAACTCAGCGCTTGCTGTCCGTCCCATTTATACATTAGAAAGTCACACGTGGTTCGTCGTGCCTCAACCTCTTTTGCCCGGGGAACACAAGTTTTTGAGCTGTCGTCAAAAAAACACTGAAATATGTTGTGGTGGGTTTTTCAAATACGGTGGCTCAAGATGTCAACAAATAATGGTTTGCTTATAATTCAAGCAGCTCTCTCACTTTAGGTCGATTTTCCAGAACTTTGAAGTTCATGCTCGCACAGGGAGTACACAATATACAAGCCTTGGTAAATTATCTACCATTCATTCATTCACATTCACATTCATTCCTGTGATGTTTGCACACACAGTCAATTTTCAGACATGACCCTAAAACCCTCACCTACCAACCTACTTGACATATCATCAAGATCAGACCGATAAGAATGTGACTGGTTATGGCGTTCTTCTGCAAGTTCTTGGTTGCTCAGCAAGCAAGACAAACCAATTTATCATATTTATGACAACTAGATCAGCTACCGTATAGAGGGCATATCTCGATTTGGGCTGGAGTTCTTTGAAATGAGCATAGAGTGGAAAATTCTCTCCGGGAGTGCGACGTTCTTGAAAAGATCACCAGAAAAGCTGTATAGTCTAAAGCTCACCTTTGACTGAAACACAACGCACCAAAGAGTAAAAGCCCTGTGATTCTTCTTTGGTGTAAAGTGACCAGAATACTTGCGCCAGGACAGGAGGGTTACTTTGCAAACGAGAGTGATTTGAACGAATATCGCACTGAGGGATGAACACTAGGCACAGAGTCCCGAAACAGGCTGGAACCCGTACAAACAAGTCAGGGCAACCAACAAATAAGTAGGCTGTCATCATTCACGTCAGGGACCACTGTGTATCGTAAATCGTTGCCACGAAAATCAAAATGAAAACTTTAACTCCTTATAGTATGCTGGAACATCATTTCTACAATCAGTGATGTACTTTTTTGGAAATATCGTTTGGAAGTCGTCAGGATCCGCAATCTCTGATGAAAATGCGGAAAGGTATTGATTCTTTTCAGAAATATCATCAAAGATGTTTGTAACAGTGTCCGCTTAATAAAGGAAAACGTCGGAAACATAGCAGCGCCAAAATCTATTACCCATGTCTCCACTTGTATACTTTTGAGGAACCAGAAAACCCGCTGAATGGTCCATAAAACGGCCTAATTTGGGAGTTATCTAAGTAATGTTTAGATGTATGTAGGGAACAGCACAGTTTTCTATCGAGTACATGTTGATGACATATCCCTTACATAGAACATCTATATCAGCTTGAGTGATTTACTGAGCACTCTTAGCTTAGCCCACACTATCATTAGACTCCCCATGGAACGAAAACTTGATGGATGCTTAGAAGCAGATCATAGTCTGAGCTATTCTGATCACTACCTATGGCTGATGTCACCACTACACACCTACACACCTACACACCTTCAACCGTTTGCGTAAAAAAAGGTACTCATGCAAACTCTGGATCTGTGCTGACCCGATTGGCCATCCCCGTACCGACCGTGAGTTAATTTCGCTCTATTGAACTATCGAAACTCATACTTTCACCGTGCACTTTGCGCCACTTTTCTAGTTGTCACAAAAATTATGACACATTAACTAATCAGTCTTAGAAGCAAACCTTTTTCGTTCGAAAAAACCCTCAGTGACAAAACATTCAGGGAGCGTGTCTGTACTCCACAATCACACGTCTGCTTGGGTAGAAACTACTTCAGCGAACTGGAAACGATCCTCGGGATGGACGGAGAACAGGTACATACTTTGCTGCGACTAAAGCTTATCCTCTCTGGAGTAAATTTCATTCAGACTGTCTATAGTAAAGGCATGTCAGCCATTCGGATAGCATATATCATGTACACTTTGCAACCCCAGCGTTTGCCTGATCCATTGATTCAATACACCTGTTTGAACAAATGGAACTGTTTTTTCCGCCTTGATCGGTCTACAGAGCACACACAATGTAGAATGTTTTGGAGACAAGTGTGAATATTTTGCATTACACTGAACAACAGAACGAAGGTGAGTTCATTATGAGCCACTCCAAACACTCAGCACGTGCAATGAAAGCTATTACACCCTAAAAAGAGATGTGTGAGGACCCGAAACAAGTCACTTTCAGTCAGCGGTCAGAAAGCTGGCACTATTTCGGACGGTAACCCTCAAATAAGGCTTAAAAACACTTTACCAAGATCCTCTCCTCTTTTCGGGAGAGGATAGTATATCACCGAGCTCCCAAGATAGGTGCAGCCTATTGATCATACGTTCGCTTAAAAACTCTTTCTTAATGGATGGTTGCTGAGATGTTATTTAAATCCCATTGGTCCGGAAAAACACCGAACAATTGAACATACTTTGAACATAGGTCAGCGTGGGTAGTTTCGTCAAAATGGGACAATGCTGTTAATATGCTGCCGCTGGTTGAATACCCCTCAATTTGCTTCATTTCTATAACTGACAAAAGTATTCAAAATTCAAATATCTCTCAACATGTCTTCTTTCAGCTTTGATGAATTCGATCACGGCTTTCAGTATTGAACGAAAGTCCTAAACGTCATTAGTCACTGAACTGATTAGGCCATAATCCTTTGTACACACAAAACTGCCCTTCTCTTTGCGAGAGGAATCTTCAGCGGATGCCGCGGTCGACCAACAGTGACCGTGAGAAAAATTTTCAAGCGTAAAAGCTTTATAACCAAGTGCTTTTCGATTGACGACATGGGATTCGTGGGCTCGGTCGGAGTGTCGCAGTCGTACTTAATTTATACGCCTGTCACCTGTCACCGCATCGCTGCACCATCGATCTCCTCAGTTCTTCGACGGTCCAAAAAACGTTCCGCCGTTCTATTCTTCCAAAGCGTATATCACTACAACCAGGCACAGAAGGACTGACATGATTTTCCGTTAAAATTGGCTCTCAATCTACTGAGCCCAATTTTTTTTCAATTCATGGAAGCTGACGGAGTTTAGCAGTCGGATAGATACGTGTCAAACGTTGTTTATTGTTACTTTGGTAAAGTCACAGTGTACAGTTCAGCTTCAAGTGTAATACCATGCAGTGAGTTTGATTTGTTTGAATGTGGTACTAATTCACACCTTTTAGTTAGAATTACGTAACAAGTTGACGGATGAGACGGGCTGACCGCTGGATGCTCAAAATAGTTAGACGAGTTTGGGCTTAATAAACATTGCACCATGGGTAGTTTGGTAGAGAAATCCTTCAGCTTGACCTTCAGGTCACAGTTGTGTATTTGAAGAAAGAGGGCAAAGAATCTTACAAATATACAATCAGTAAAAGAGAACTGGAATAGTCCGAACGGGATTACATAGCAATCTTCAGTACATTCAAACTTTTCTTAAATTTAGGGAGTGCGGGAAATGGAGTTGGAAGACCAAAGTATGGAACAAACGACTTTGGATAGGTTAGCGAGAGCGTCTCAGTGTTATTTCTGTTCAAGAAGACCGCATTTCGCCTCGAAGGGGACATTCCCACACAACAGAAGTGTCCGGGTTTCTCCCTGGGGATAAACAGGAATCGATGTTTTGCAAAGCGAACAGCGATTGAGTTTCAGTTTGTCTTTTTTGACGTTGAAGTCACTTTTTTTCAAGTGTTCTAGAGTTCAAGACGGTATACTGTCCAGGTTCTACCTCACTTTCATTAGATCACTCTGAAGAAACCCTCGAAGGAATCTTTTCATTTGTGCTGTTTTTGGAAGTGCGATATGCAACTCTGATACTTCTGTCAAAACTGGTTATGTCGGGACATAATGGGCAGTACTTCCAAACCGATAGCTAAAGAAATGATCGAAATTGTCGAATATAAAGCAGTTCTTCGTTGTTTCTGTTACAGTTATTTCGTTCAGCGAACAAGCCGCAAATGTACCTGAATGCCTGCACAACGGAACCCATAAAACATAGATCTAATTGTTCAAGGAGCGCTTTCTCCGCCATGCAGATGGACCTGTCTATCATGAACCCGACGATAGGGATGCATGAATTCCGCTGCCGTTTCCCGTCCTCGTTTCTTGCTTTGATCACAAGCTACCTTGGCTATCTATGCTTCAGCCCAGAAGACACAAAGAAAATCCAGAATGCGCTGATCAAGGAATCCAAGGCCTTGCGAACCAGTGCAAAGTCAACTGTTCAACAAAGTTGTTTTAATTCTAGTTTGGATTTATCATTTACAACCCAGATATGCACATTATCAGGCAAGGAGCATTGTGCCGGTGAGTTTGTCCCAGACTTTTGGTGAAAAACACTCGATCGCTACCCTAAAGTTTTCGAATTTGAAAAAGCTGCCGTTGGTTGTAATGGATAAGGTACAGCCATTAAAACATCACTATGATCTCAGTATCTGCATCTGGCGATCTTCTTGATCAAAATAAGGTTTTCTACCTTCGTTTTTGAATGATCTAGTGTTATATCTGACTGCTGTTCCCGCTCCAGTGCCTAGTTCCGGAAAAAGACTCAAGATAAGGAACACAACAGGTTTATTGCGAACAAGCGAGTGCGTGCGAGTGCAACACTTACAAGGGACCTCATGCTATTTAAACTTTACTTTCATCGATTCAGGCTGTTGCTGAATCGATTGAATGCTTGATTCGCCTGGATGCTTGCCGGCCTTCCTATGGAGATATTGGTAAAGTTTTAGGGTCTCAGTAGGTTCCGAACGTTCTCGGTTGCTTTCAGGAATCTGACCTTCCTGATATCTAGACAGATGCACGACCTCCAGGTCCTGTAATGCTGACTATTGGGTTTTGCTGTGCATCTTGCCGGTTTGATATTCCACCATAATATGACCTAAAGTTTGGAAAAACATTTTGGCAGCACGATGAGAGAACTTACAGTATCAAAGGTTCACAGGAGTGATCAACCTGTGGTGGTATATATCAAGCGCCAGTAGTTCCGGCAGCTTCTTGTAGGGCTACACCCAATTTGGTTGGCAGCCAACGCCCCCGGTCTTTTGGTGATTAATTCACAATGTTTTTCAGAATTCTCTATCATCCGAGAATAAAGTGACGATTGTCAGTGAAAATGTCCGAAACAAGCACAAAAAGGGAAATAAGCGTCTTTTTAAGACGTTCTTTACCGCAAAATAGCTGCGAAACGTTTTGCTGTACGCCTAGTGTTGCCGTATTATGCCAAGAAGTCAGGCAGCTAGTCACGCACATACTCCATCCTTCACACGTGATCGTTTATACATTGTCTGAAGTCGGGACCCAACGCAATCCCTTTTCGCCCGTTTCCTGTCCGGTTTCGCTTGGTGAACGGACGCCTTGGGCGGTAAAGTGGAGTGAACGTTTCTGGGAGTATTTCAGTTTCCTGCAAGCCAATCCGATTCTTGGCGCAAAACTCTCGGTATCGGGCAGCTGTTCGCCTTCATTGTTGGGCCTTCTCACGTGGCTACTATCGATTTGCTGTTATTTTTGCTCTCCGAAACTGGTATTTCTTTGCTTTCCGAGCATGTATTGCCTCCTAGCCGTCATTCTGAAGAAGTAATCCGATGAATGTTGATCTCTTTCATTCTGAGGCTTTGTAGCATCGATTTATTCCTTACAACATGCCATACCCCAGGGATGAAGCAGAAAATCTGACTTTCAAAGAACTGCAACACGATGTGGTGTTAAGCTATCATTTGTAACGAAAGTTGGTGTTAACAAGAGAGCCAACAGGAATTCGAATAAATCTTTCGTTTATGGTATTCTGGAACCAAATGTTCTGCACAAAAATGTCTTTTCGCGCACCATTTGGAAGGGCGAAACCAGCAGTGGACTTTCGGTGGTTTTTTATGCTTCATTAGGAGCTCATCAGTAGTGTAGATCTTTGACAAGGCCGGAAGTTGAAACCCAGAGTTCTGATAAGCAAGCTGGACGTGTTGTCATTGTTCCACTGGCGTGTGCTGAATGCATGTGAATAATCAAGTCAAACGGATGGACAAATTCATGCCTGATGACGGCTTGACCAGGTAGCCAGACTAAATTACCATAGCCATCTTTTCGGAATTTCAAAATTCACATCTTTTGGAATCCGTCCGACTCGCGGACTTCCCTTGGGAACCAAGCCTCTACAAACTCGTGAATATCTGTACGTTGCGCGAGCTGATATACAGTGACATTTGTGCAATTTTATGCAAAAGCTGGGTGAAAAAGAAGACATACAAAATTTCCCTCTAGATGTGCACATCAGTGTACGGTTTTCCGTGCCGGGGATTGAATCGGACGATCGTAAACTGGTGCATCATATCGAAGTAAACAAAAACGCGGGATATTTTTTCGATTGGTCAGTGCCATTTGGACTGATTACCGTCATTTTAGTTCCGCATGCAATAAGATCCAACCATTGCGACGGAACATGAAACATTGAGCGGCTCTAAGACGATAAAAACACCAAATGGAAGTTTAGTCCGAAATGTTTGCAATGATGCTCGAAACGGAGCTGCCCATAGAGAGCCTCTTCAAAGGACACAAAGACGACACAATAGGACACCTGGTCTGCGGCTTCCCTGTCATGTTACTTGCTGTCTATCAGGCTTCCATACGTGGGGTCGACAGTCCACAAAAGTACCACAAAAGTGCCCTAACCGCGCCATATGTACGCACGTGCTTTGGCGACTTGCGAAAGGATCACCCACTGTGAGAGTTAGACGGCCGGTTGGATATAAGAATAGTGTTCGATACGCATGTCAGTATCGCTACACCGACTAACAGCTTGCACCTCATTGTGAGCTGGGAGTCAAAGACGGTTTGTTTCAGTATTCGTTGGTCATGATCGTTTGAGTCATCTGGCAGATAGTGCTGCTGTGGCGGAAGTGCGGCCACAACAAAATGGTGTTGCTCGTCTGGTCATACCACTGGTGTATCACCCGCAACAACCATCAAACGAAGCCCCGACGCACTGACAGTGGGCGCGAAGAAGACAGGTTAGCCACGTCAATTTGGATACATGCTTCATTAAAAACTGTCCAGAAGTGTCCAGAAGCACGAAATATTCAAAGTACAAGCTCCTAGAGGAGCAGGTTTACCCTTTACAGCTGCATGATTTGGAAGACCACAGCCAAGGAGAACTGGATTTTCAGGCCACAGAGATGTATATTCCACTATGTTAGAGGCCGAAGTTATTCTCCGCTCGGGTGAAAAGGTTTGAAAAATTTAGTGTAAGGCCACGTACAAGTCATATGAACGTGGGACCTGCTGTATTGACCAGAGGACTAAGCTGATGGTCTGGGATGGTATTCCTGGTGCATAAATAATTCAAATGTTTCCTTCGGACAATCCAACCTGGTGAATTCTGTCGCTAAGCCTGAATTTCCACTTGTTGTAATCAACTGAGGTTGTTTGGTTTCACAGGAAGGATGCTTGTGACAACACGTCCGATATGTAGGAATGCAGCCCAGCACAACAATGTGAAACAAGTGGATCATATGAGATTGATCGCCTACCTGGTTATAGATCTCCTCTTAGAATATTGAAAAGTGTTTCTACAGGATTAAAGCAAGAATTCTTCAAGAGCTGCAGTCGAATAAAGGCAACTCTGGTAAATGTTGAGAAACGAGAAGATCCATAAATTTCAGCCGAGATTTGATCCTCCAATGACAGCAGATAAGTGCCTAAAATCCAAGATAAACTGTTTCTCGGCACTTTGGTTGAATTCACTGCCTTGTCTACCTACAGTACTCTTCGGCAGCAATTATCCTATGAGCTAAATATCGATCTTGTCAACGCAAAAATAGTAGCCAAACAAACCACTATGTTTTTCACTGCATCAATGTGTCGCGAAACTTCTGCATATTCTGAATGAGTTTCGAGACTTTAGTGGCCTTCTGTTGATAGCCATTAGAAGTAATTAGATATTTAACGTTAATCACAAAGTCCGATACCGATTTCCTCCAACTTACCACCAGGCTGAAGGCAAAAGATTAGACTCGTTCAACGCATCTGTTAATTATTTTTTCTTTGTGCACGCAATCTTATGTCGAAATGCAAGAAGAAATTGACTGAGGAAGTGAGGGGTTATCTTACCCTCTAGGGTTCTAGTGTTGTGGTATGATGAAAAACTTGAGCAGTGCAGTACTTGTGTTACGAGGTGGAACTTCGTTCTTCCTCGCATCACGCTGATCCCAATGCACCGTAGCAGCCTGTGAGTGACCAGGACAGCGGTTTCCTATCAACCACTAACTTGTTTCATATAGGGCTTTGATAAGAGTTCTACTCACACCATGGTTCTTCACTTCTTCACAACTTTCCTTCGTAAATAATGTTTTATCTCAGAATTTTGGAAACAGGATCTTACCAGTAGTCAGAAAAAAATGTATTCTAGTTAAGTTTTTTGAATTTGGCAGCATTCAAGCCTTAGCTAACCAAGCCTGGTAAATGTTTTGGGAACCTGTGTTTAGAAATGTTCAGGCATTTTCATTTGGAGCACAGGAAATTTTCCTCTGCTGAAAATTCATCACCTAATGCTACTGTTTTTATAGACAAAGAACTGGAACACTGGTATACTGTGGTCCATACACTGGTACTTTACTTATTGGAGGGCAAGCGCTGTAAGTTCATTGTTGATTAAAGCTCACTGCTTCAGCGTTTTAAGCATTTTTGTCAAGATCTACTTCGAGTAAGCCTTTTCCGTTATTTTTTGTTTATAAACAGACAAACAACGCTTCATCCTCCGAAGACCTGGAAATCAGTCAAATATGAACGAGCTCGAACGAAAACTGTTTCCGCCGCGCGTCAATCCCTGGAGTTGTTCGAGAAATCAAACAGACGAAGTACTGCATAGACCTGCAATGGCAACAGAGATCGTGACAATCCTGGAGGGCTATGATATTAGTGTACTGGCCAGCGTTCTTGCCCGTGTATTGCGTCACCACGGAATTGGTCTTATCCCACGCTACTTGCGGAACCTGTTCTTCCAACTTGTATACAATGCAGAGGAAAACGAGGTTTACCAGCGACGTGCAATCCGTTTGCTTTTTCAGCTGGTCCCAACGCGGTTACTACTTATGGTCATTCGTCCGGTGTTCGAGCTCTTGGCCGGTATTGCTAACGAGCCTACTTGTGAAGTAGATGAATCTAGTTTGGCTGTCCTGTTCTCTCCCATACTCTTCTCAGATCAATCCACGACCACTCCGGCTTCGTTGGCGAATCCGGTTTCGGCTCGTGCGGTTGAGTTGCTCGTTCGGACAGCTCTTCGTGACTTACAATTCTACCACTCGTTGGATCGCACATTCCAAGTCCCCGTCCTTTTCCAGGAAGACTGTGTGCGAAATCTTACCCAACATATGGTAAGTCGTTGCTGCTTGCATAACCTCAACTTGGGTCTATATTTGTGTTTGAAAAGCCTCTATTTTAACCGTATGTATAGTACAAGTGTATTTAGTGAATGAGGAGCGGTATTTGAAAACATTTTTCAGAGGAAGTGTTTGTCTGGAACTCAAACAAACATCAGCCGTTCGATAACATAACTACTGATGGAGTTTCAAAACTGCAGTTAGATTGTCGACCCCGATAGGCTCACGGACTGGAGCATCATAAACAGGGCATCAGCAAACGACCTGGACAGCGAATAAACCAGACTGGCATGTCCTTGTCCACAGGTTGTCGGCCATCAGTGACCAGAATATGTTCCAACCCAACTCACGCACAGGTTTATTGGTATCCGCCCACTCACAGTATGTTTCCCCTGCGACTAGAATGTCGGTACTCGGGTCAAAGTGCGCCTTTGTTCATTTCAGATGGCAACCACGAAAACCGATCCCACTGGATAACCATAAAAAACGCAAAACCGAAATTTAACCATAAGCCCCGTCGGTTTAGGTCCGTGAGGACCCATAAATTACTAATTGCCGGCGTTTAGATTACTCAATCTGACCTCTACTTTAAAATAGTTCTTAATTAGAATAGAAGCTATGAACAGGTTACCAGTGAAAAACCAGCTGAAAGCAAGATCACCCATGTTGGTAAGATGTTGGTAAGTCTGTTTTAGGAGTATAACGTGTGCTGATATAACATTTAGGCTTGCTCGTTTAAGGTGGAGTTAGCTGAATCAGCAGACAAGTACACATGGACGCATCTAAGCTGCTACATAACAAGCCTGTTCACAAGGTTGATGCAAACAGTCGTGTGGGAAAAATATTTCCGGGATCATCAACGGTTGATGCCTTTCGGGTTCAGCGTGGAAGCTGTTTATTTGGTGACCCGCTTGATGAACCGATTTCATTTGCTTGCGAGGTAGCTCTTCAAGACAAACCTTACTAACGCACTTGGCGCACTCAAGAGCCTCTAGCCTGTGATGTAGCTTTCTACCTGGATCATTATATCATTCCAAGAATTGATGGCTACTGGGGCAATCAAAGCGATCAAATAATAATTCGGGGGTCTCAGATGCAACAACGTCCCACGATGACTGTGTGATGCTTTCTATATAAACGTTCAGTTGTTGGTTGTACTTTTTCCAAGCGTACTTCTATTCTGAATTGTATGAAACAGAGTCAAATGAGCTTACCATTCCTTCTTGTGTAGGTATGTTCAGATGACCTTTCAGAAAGATGCACAGACCCGGGGGTAGGGACATGGTTAGAGAAACATATGGATTGGTGACGAAAACTTGAATGAATAGTCGCCACGCCTATTACGTCTTCCTGTATCTTTCCAGCTTGCAGGTCTGCTGGTTCCATTCTTGAAGAACTGTTCGACAAGCTGGTCAAACAGCAAGCTAACTGGTAAAGAGGATGTGAGGGTTTTGGACAGTTGAACCAAACCGTAATAGGTCTTTCGAACTGCTTACCGAAAACCTGAACGAAAAAAATTGACGGTGTCAGACGGGAACTGGTGAGCATTGCTGAAGCCGTTGCTATTCTTCTCGGAAGTCCGAACCTGTTCAGTCAGGATCATTTGTTTATAGAAGTTTCAAGGGCCTAATGGTCGATGATCAACACTGATGCATGTAACTTCTACTGTGGCCTTTTAGTTGGTGCCTAAGTCAGGCCAATTAATTGCGAAAGATTCATTACCAGTCCAGCTCACATCATTAGTACGCGTTGTGTAGTAGAATGGAGCAGCACACCACTGCTTGTGTGATGTGTTTCAATTAACGTGCCGCTAGCCCTGATTGACCTTCAGTATGATTGGTTGTTTATTTCGGTGCTTCTATTGGTTGGTCCGTTAGTCTGTGTTCTGATGGATCGACGTCGGCTTGATCTTTGAACCCGTCCTCTCCAAGTCATATTCACTGATGGTTGTGTGAGGAGATTTGTTAGTTTTCGCCCTGTCGTTGAAGCCAAGCCTTCGACACTCTGTCTGACTTATCTCGTTATACCAAGTTAATATCGTTTGGATGGCTATTTATTCGATTCGATGCTCTTCTTAGTCAAACCTTGCGTGAGTCCATTTGCTGTATGCTGCTGTTCGCATTCAGCATTGGAACTACAGTGGCTACGGTGTCCAATCTAGCGAGGTCTGCCTTCGGCTCAAATATGAATATTTTTCCAAACCTTTTACATTTGATCAGCTAGCACCGAGAATTAAACATAAAATGCCACGTTTTCTGCTAAATGGTTGTGAGATAGCTTGCTGTGCGGACTTCTGTTACATTGGCAGTGTGCTGCCCTGTTGGCGTTTACCATTCGTGCGTTTACATAGTTATCAATTGTAGGACACAAAACTTGATTAGTAGTCAGTCGCCAGGATTTCCATTGGCACGGTGCGGTAGGTGTGAAGCGAAGGTGTTTTATTACACTGAAAATAAAAGGAACTGGTGAATGACGCCGGTACTCTGATGATAAGCAAGCAACTAATGATATGCCTATTGTTATGAAAACTTCCAGGCCGGTTGGAGACAGGTTCGCCCGTCGATCTTGTTTCCTTGGGTTTATATAGACCCAAGGACTTGAGCGCAGCACCACGCAAAGCCGTATTTCGCTTCCTATTGTGTGCAGGCTTCCATTGATTTGAACACTGCTGACCCTTAGATTCATTTCAGACGCCGGCCATTTAGTCGGGCTCCATTTGCTTGTTTCTGGTGAGCCGCTGGTTCGTTGACGAGTTTTATACAACGGACCTGAATAGAAGGCTTCGCACCGTCTACTAATAGACGACACACTTTCGTCTCGTCTCGGTTTGTCCCATAACTAGTATGGTCCTAACATCCTGATAATTTCACCTAATTTTTCACTATCCTCGTCAACGGTTTTAGCCACGTGGTGGACTTCGAGCTCTAAAACTGATCTTGACGAACCGGTATTGGTTAGTCGTGGAAAGATAAGCAACCACTAGTTCAAAACAGAACTCATCCGCCGGGGGTAACAGGATTCAAAGTCCATGTCCTAACCCCCAACTCCACGCTGTCGCGCACCTCAGTTGTGAGTATACGAATTCAGTCGTTGTTTTCCCTTCAAAGCGTTGGCCAAACCAAACTTTCCACTGTGGTTTTTTACTGCTGGTAGAAAGTTCGCTAGTTTCTCCTATCCGCCCTTCTGATTAGCTTTCTTGTTCTCAGTGAAAGTGTGCGCTCGCGGAGATAATTGTATGACATTCAGACTAGCATGCACGCTGGGCTTTTAACAGGTAAATTATCCGTCCTGTAGACAAACAAATATCAGGCCAAATAGATGGCGACAATCTCTCAGTGGATTATGGAACTGAACGCAGTAGCTTATAAGGATTTATCTGACACAGGCAAGCTCAGGCGAGTGAGGCCGATGTGTAATTTGGGGCGCCATAAATTAGGGGCTGACTGATTTGGTACTCGAAATTAACGGGTTGGCGTTGCGGAGTAACATCTAATTAATAATTGAAACGAATTGAATTTTCTGAAATTGCACCAAAACGTGTTTGTTTCAGACCTAACTGATTCATCAAAACTTAAGGTAGTCACTGGAAATTCTTCGACATCCCACGACCAGTTTCACCCTTCTTGGTGCAGTCCCCGAGTTTCCGTCAACCTTATGTTCTACTTGAAACCAAATTGCACGAAATTTGCGAAATATACTCATTTGCAAACAACCACTAAGGTGATTCTAACTGCCTACTTGTCATTCAGTCTTTGTGGAAAAGAAGAATTAGTTGCTCAACATGGTCTCAGTTTGATGGTTGTACATAACCTTACAGTGCAAGGAAGCTCTCTGGTCAGTACATGAATCCCCATACATTATTAGACAGCAGTTTTAAATAGTCCGTTATTGGCTGCCTGTTTAGCGGATCTCGGAAACTGCGCACGGATGTTAACCTGATGCCGAAACACTGATTAACATAACAAATCAAAGATCTTGAAAGCCATAGTAGGAGCGAATGCAGAACGAACAGAGTCGGCCCAAAAGGCCGGTGTACAATCGACTGCCTTTAGAAACTGTCACACGTTATCTAACAGCTTCTTCATGAAAGCAGTTTCCCAGTCCACAGTTCTTCAGTACTGATCAATTTATTCAGTTACGAGGGTTCCACAAACCACACATTTCGACCGATGTGGCATCTGTCCCATAGGATATCTGAATCCTGGATTGGAAATGGAGGGGTGAGACTTGTGACTAGTGCTACCGCAAATCACGTGATCAACAAGATCCACTATATCCATTCGGCTAGATCGATCAGCACGATTTATCGAGTGACTCAACCGGGACACTTAGAGGGGAAGGATAATACGCGCAACGTTTGCCAGTGTGATTCAAGGGTGTACAAACTAGGGGACATATTGTCTTAAAACGTCCTGATATACTCATTATTTTTCGACAGTACTGTACACTTCATACTGATAATGTTCAGTCTTCTGCTATACGTCTTCCAAAGTAAGGTGACTCCAACTCATAAAAAACCGTCTCGATGTAAGTCATATGATGTCTCGATAGAAAACAAAAGTGTCTGTGTGCGACTTCTAAAACGACTAGGGATAAAAACAAAGGCACCCCCAGGTCAAACTGAGGAGGCCCAAGGGGCTTGCAGCCTAACTGCGCACAGCCCTAAGCGTTCTCGGGGGTCATTTTTCAAGTCAGAAGTTGCACAAACAGTTGGTTGTAACCAACCGTTTAGCGCCAGTGCAAGACAATTTACGGTTTGTTTATTAGACAATGGTGAGACCGTCCCATAAAAACATTGTGTGACACTTCCAAATGTCTGCGCTTGGGCGACAAATGCCATTAGAATCGCTTTAATTATTAAATAGCCGTACTTCGCCGGCGGCCAAGTAAAATGTACTTGTTCGAGCATCCAAGCAGTGCCACATGGAATTAACACCAAAAGTGCAGTTTTCTTCATAAGGATAGAGTATCACTTAGCTTTTGGACTTACAAAAACATGATTCTGTTGCTAAAATTAGTTGTCTGTTGACAAAGGCAGCTCGGTGAATTCTAGACTATCCCTTGACCATGTGGTGTGGTATGGTCATCAAGCAACTGCAGTATTCCACTGATGTAGATAGCTGGCCGCAGTTGTTTATCCAAGTCGTAAACCTCCACTTCTTTGTTAGCCAGCTGGAAGGGAGGCAATTTATACAGCGATTTTAAGCTCTGGTCATCTCAACCACCCTAGCGTCCATCTTATTTGTGTGTTGTGCTTTTATTGATTTTTTATTATTAGGTGAACACTTAACCGTTCGGCTAATACAGGCTGATCAGCAGTGTGATTAGCTCTCACCTAGATAGGACGAGTGGCCCTATACATCGTTGAAGTGCGAGGTAAACATAACGCTGATCAGGTGCTGGGTGCCGAACCGTTAGGTACACGAACGACCAGGTGGAAGGTCATGGGTTCCGAACTGCATGGAGTTTTGTGAGATACGCTCTGCTGATGATTCTCAATAAGGATGACCTTCCAACATTGACGAAGTCTCCATTAAAACGGGTGTTACTGTTGCCGCCCCTCTAAGAAGGAAAGGCCTCGTGAGCTCGTTGAGGTCCGATCACATATGCCTTCGAACTAGATGATATTTTCGGCAGATGCCAAACTTCGTCACCAGATTTTCATCGAGCCCTTAAAATTGATTGTTTGATTCCAAAGCAGCGTGTTTAAATGACGATCGTTGCAACAAGATGATTTCTACCTGGCCACAGCAGTAATGTTACGCTCAAAATCTGTGTTTTAGACTTCTAGCCGTTTCGCGGCGCTTTTTAGAGTCATTCAACTGTAAAGATAACTCCTCACGGGGGAGACACTTTCGTAAGAGCCACTGACTCCTATACATACAAAAACGGATTTCGTTTTTTCGTACAAAACGACAATTCAGTGGTGAGAGGTCGCATAACCGCCAGTGCTCTCTCTTCGGAGGATATGGCTTCACGAAGTTGGTGTTGTAGTTATGAATCTATTATCACGGTAAAACTGCTTAGCTGTTTTGTGTGATTTACTCTTTATCTCGAAAGTCCCATCTCCCAAGCGGATTAGTGCTACAGCGCTGGATAAACCCGTGTCGCGCAATGCATTCAGATGAAACACTCTGTTGAACACGCAATCCGAATTCACGGTTTTGAATCCCCTTTTGAATTCAGGAAACGCACACTAAAGAGCACTTCTAAAAGGGATGAAAATGCTGGCATTCTATGAAATCTTGGCATCGGCTAGCGAAATATATCCATTATTTATTCACTGGACACGACAAGTTTGTGACATTATCAGGTTCATCTAAGTCAGGAGTGAATGGTTTTTTCGTTTTATTTTGGCTCCCAAAAACATGCTATTCTCAAATGCTGAATGAGCGTGCAGTTGTTTCCCCTATTTCAGATACTCGATAATCCACAAATCTCGTGCAGTTTGAGGTACTGCGCTTGTAAGAAACGAAAATTGTGGAAAGATGGATCAACTCAGACAGATTCAAATATGGATCCATGTGGTCAATACCGCCTTTTGGAAGTTACGCCAAAGACGGACTCCTGATTCATGTACGTTGTATCGTTCTTTGCGTTTCGTCCTATATTACTTGAAATAATAGAATGCTAAAGGGGAACAAAGTGGAGACCAGACTGGAGGTGGGGAAGAATCACCCATTATAAGATAAACGGTCACTGGACAGGTACAGTACACTGTATTGATAATGATATCATAAAAGACAGCTACATCTGTATGCCACAAACAAAGTTGTATGGATATTCAGTCTTCAAAGCCCAACTTCCGTAGTTCCTATTCCGGAACAACGAAGTATTTCAGCTAACAGTATAGGGCCAGAAGAAGACAGAATATCAACTTCAACCGAAATTTGTCCACTGAGTGAAATAAGGGCATGTTTTGGAGAAATCCACTTATCTGTAAATCAATTTATTGTTAATAAGAGACTGAACTAAATCCCAGCTGGAACCATCTTTTATGGTATTCTCCAACTACAGTTCCAGTTGGTACGATATTCGAGCCATCAAAGTACATCTTTTGATGGAACACATCTCTAGAGCTGCTGAAAAATCTGTGACTTCCATTACTGGTTTCGTTCTTGTTGGAGATCATTAAGTAGACAAAGCCGATAATAGACCACCGAGGGGTTTTCCGCAAATCTAGGAAAAGCGTACTTTGTTAAGAAAATGTTTATTTGTGATGTCGCGATCACATTCACCCAAGTAGTAAACTAAGGTTGAATTTCACATCCACATCACACTCGTCCAAGCAGTGTATTCCTGGCGTAGCTACTCCGGTTAGTTCTCAAGACAGAACCACTGGGCTCGAGTTTCGCTCTTATTAGAACTAATCAGAAGTACATATCCTTGACCGTGCCGATGTTCGAACCCCGGAATTCGAACACCTTATCTTCAATATATGCCCGAAGGTTTGCAATTCGAACGGCAACCAGCATAATGTTATTATGCTTCAGATTTAAACAAAAAAACTGGTGTTTGCTTTTCCGTACCCCTACATATATACGGGACCGTCAGGCTTCTGAATTGACCTGGAGATTAGAGTACGTTTCGGATGTATAACGGCACTGATTAGACCCTCCAGTGGTAATCGCTGAGCTCCTCCTCATTTTTCGGCAACTTTAATAAAGAGCGACTGCAACCGGACAACCATGAGTACCCCATTCTTGCCGATAAAAACTTTGCATTTTCCGAAGTTCCAAAACTTACCTTTTCCTGATCGCTGGACATGTTTCATTGACTTCTGGCTCATTTTATCCACCAAATAGCCGTAAATGATAATCGATCGAAACGAACGTTGACTTCTGGCTCATTTTATCCACCAAATAGCCGTAAATGATAATCGATCGAAACGAACGTTGACTTCTGGCTCATTTTATCCACCAAATAGCCGTAAATGATAATCGATCGAAACCAACATTTCCCTCCGAATTCTCGAGCTCTTCCAAGATTCCAGCGAAAAAGCGCAAAAATGCGCGCTTATATCCTGGTTCTATGCGCTGGTAATTCTATCGTAACTTTTAGTTCCCACCTTCTCCACGAAACTTGCTGTCCCGGTCATTTTCAGAATTTGTGACCGAGCAAAAAAGAGCCTGTGCAATGAAACCGTGGTTTTTTCCCCTGGAATTGAATAAATAAAGATTTGCAGACATCCATCAAAATACAGAGATGGAACACTCCGTGAAAAGCCGGAGTCAGGAATTAGAAGAAATGACCGTCAAAAGAAAGCACATGCGGTGAAAAAATTCCTTTGGTCCTTTGATTGTCTGATCAAAAAAAATAAATGGGCAGTTACTCAGAGAAAGGACATGTGATACGAGCAGGTAATTAAAAATTGATGAGAATGTCTGCAGCAAGGCGAACTGTTAAGTTTTCAAAAGAGTACATCGATTCAGAACTGACCTATACTGGTATTCTTTAGGCATACGTTATTGGATAAATTCGTACTTCGTTTGCTCGTGGATAGTTGGGGAGTTTTGCTCAAACTTTACAGTACGTCTTCTGTGGCGTCACTGTTCTCCCTCCAGAGAAGATACACCAAACCCATCTACGGCGGATAGTCTTGGCGTAGCCCGAATTTGAAGACCCGACAACTGAAATGCAAGACGTGGATGTCACCACCAGGACAGTGAGGCCATTCGATTAGCGCAAGAGCTGTTATTTGTTCGTTCAAAGTGTCGTCGCCGCCACTCACGCCACGCAAGTGTGAATCTGTTCGCCTGCTCAGGGGTGCCTATTCGGGTGCGCCTGGTTTGTCTTGGTAAGGCAGTGAAGACACTTCAGCATTTGGTGCTAAAATCTGCGTACAGTTGAGGATGCGTGCTACTAATGAGCTCTGATAACAAGGGCCCATGATTCAGTACACTCGACACTGCTAAGGGATAACCAAATTAATAATTACGCCAGGACACGAAGAGGTCTGTTCAGACGCTTTTCTTGTGGACACAGCCTTGTAGTTGTCACGTGTTATATGCACACGGTCGGATCCCTTTTTCAATTTCAAGCTCAAAGCATAGTGATTATCAATTTTTCCGTGGGAATCGATAACGGTTGGATAGGAAAACACGCGTTTCACTAGAGTGACCAACTGAGCAGCTCGTCTAAACAAAATGAACCTTCCCATTCACATCAGCAGTTCTCAAATTCCGGCCGATAGGTGCGTAGTTTCGCTATCAAGGGTTTAGAACCGCTTGCCAAATGGCCGCTGATCTACCTACCGATACCCGCAACTTAGCCGCCAGCGTGTCCTAACCAGTATAGTTGACGTGTAAGTGCAATGTGAGCTCATGTACAGCCTACTCGCTCGGTGTGAACTTGGCCTATCGTTTTTTGTTTGAGTGAGTGCTCGCATCGGCTTGCTCATATAACCGTCTTCCGACGTGCTGACATCTAAATGGCGATCAGCCACAACCACCACGCTGTCCCCTCGCTTAACCCCACTGCGTGGTTCCTGTCTCCTAATTTGCTGATCTGATGGTTTGGTCTAACAGAGGGTTCCGACTGAGCTGCTAGTCCTTTTATCATACCGATGGGTAGATCGCTTCAATTTCGGAATGTTGACTGGTTGAATTTTCCAGGAGTAACGTGCTTCGTTAACCGGCCCCGTACTTTTATTTGCCAAGATTTCCTCCTTTCCTGAGCTGAAATCGCCCTCCTCTTGGACTAATCACGCTGATGGCCTCTTGATCCAAAGCCACGCCATCAGCGTGATTAGCCCAAGAGGATTTACTGACCGGAAGGTCCGTGGTTCGAACCTGACTTCTGCATCCCGACTTCCCCTGTCTATGCTTGGGTAACCTGGCAGTATCCAAGCCCTGGTGTTTCCCTCGGGTGGCATGGCAGCTGAGCGCAGAAAAGGTGTTACAGCTGAGCGGTTATTATTATTATTTATTTTGATCCAACGTGATGTTCATGATTCCTTTATTTCAATGATTTTTGAAGGAATAGGTACCTTGCTGTCAACCTGATTTCTCAGGAACAACTGGATTTTTGTAATAAGTACCCCCCCCCCAATCTCCATTCACTTGGAACCTGTATCTTTTTCTCCTATGGTTGTACGGCAGTAAAGTGCCATTTTCCGTTACCGATGTACTGGTGCCTATGATGATGATGATGATGATGATGATGATGATGATGATGATGTTGATGATGATGATGATGTTTTGTTTCGTGTTGGCCGTTCTATGCGGACGGAATGGTGTCGTTCTACATGTATTCAACAAAGTGTATCATTTTGCCTGTGATACCCTTTAGGAGCGTAGATGCCACTGAAATTGTAATGAGCACAAAGGCTGACCTACTGCCAATCAAAAAACATTAGTTGAGTTCGAACCATGAATCTTCCGTATGGTAGTTTCGCACATTAGCCACTGAACTATGCCGAGAATAAGGCGAATGTAACTCTGAAATCGGCTATCCTTTCAGGCTCACATGTTACGCTTGGTGGTCCACTTCTAGAGCTGTTTGACTTTCCTGATTTCTTTTCGGCCTCTATGATAACATTTGCATCGGTCATGTTGTGTACCAAGCGGTAATCAAAACAGGTTTGATTCTTTTCACTTCACTTCTTCGGGCCTAAACAATGCTGTAGCTTTCTGTACACGAGTGGAGTCCCAAATAGACTGTGTCATTGTAACAAATATTACTGTCTTTCCCGTTTATGGGAACGTTCCACTAGTCCTCTCTGATAACTGTATTTTGAGCCTGTCCCCGGAGGCATACTACAAAGGAGTCCATAGGGATTGTATGCGGGAAACTTCACAAATGCTGAAAAGAGGTACCGATAGCACCGGGTAGCACGGTCCTACTGAGAAAAACGCTTATCATTACCAGTTTTCTTATTTTTTATGCTTTTGATTCTTTAGCGTATTGCTATCAGATGACGGACGATCTCAACCTTTGCTTTGATTCATGCTGCCTTGTTGAAACCACGTACATCAACGTCTGGGCAGCCTTGAAATAGGGTAGGCAGCTGTGCGGTGACTGATCAAAGTTATGTTCCCCTAGCCTGGACCTTGATGAATTCATCCGGGAGTTTTCGTGCTTGCCGAAACAACCTACTCCATCCACAGCTACCAGTGAGTGTCCTGTCACGGGTAGGGTAGTACCAGATGTGCAGAGGAACTCTAAGCAAAGCCTGTTACCCCAGACATCTATCACCTTTAGTCCTCAGAGGGTGTGCCGCCATCCTTAGCGAAACATCATTTGTTTTGTTCGCTAACTTCTCTTCCATTCGAAATGTCCTGAGCTGATTGCAAGAAAACAACACTATTTGAGGGAATGCTTTGTACCTCCGTCCTCATTAAACCGTTTGAACGAGCACTCCTGAATCGAGTGAATGGCATCCTGTTGGTCCATGACTCGTACCAGTTTGCACACCATTAGTATTACTCCACAGCAAACACTGTTGCGTAACTACTTAACTCCACCACTTCGGAGCTACTGACTAAAACCAATGCTGTGCAAACCTTGTACGCTGAGTACACTGATACTTCGACAGCATTGACGGAAGACAATTTTCGCAACTTTTCGCAAGGCAGGAGGCAAACGAAGCCTAGACAAGGTGGACTGAAAACTGCTGCACAAGCTGCACACAATTTACTTGCACGGGTGGTCGTTTCCCTTCTTCATGTCGGCTGACAGCAGTGTCATCCGGGGTGCAGTTTTACCCCATTTTTCCTTCTCTTTGTACATGAGGGATATACCCATCCCTGGTTTGCGCGTTCATCGCATATACGCTGTCATGTGCCTGGAGCAACCTGTAACGAATAACATTGTCTGTTGGCCACGTGAGAGCTTCATCACTGTCCTAAGTGCCAAGACATTACCATGTCCGTTACTTCCCCTCACGACCTACTTATTAACGAACAGTCCGCCATTGTTGTCTGTCCGTCTGTCAGTACTTTCAGCGGATTTACTGTTATCCCGTTCTTTTCCGGGGTCTTCTTTAGAAAAAATGCCACCTTATTGTCTAATCACTGAAACGTCTCCCTACGTGTGACGGAATCTCAAGGAATGTCTTGGTTGGCTTAGTAGTAACCAACCACTTCATGATTGTTCCTACTTCCGTCGAAGGATTATTTCCTACGTTTTTCACCTTCTTTGGTAGTCGCTTACCATGGCCAAGCATACCTCATACACCCATTACTGGAGAAAAAAGGGCAATCCCTTCGCCGCGGAGCTGCTTATTCGAAAACACCAACTAAGTAGTTACAAACCATCAGACAGGAAAGTAAACCTCTCATATGCACCTTGTTGTTTACAAACTGAATATCCGTCTTCCTCTTGAATGCGTCTTCAGGCAAGAAGGTCTAACGTATATCGAGGTGTATGTCGACGTCTTAGATCGATATTTCACTCAGCTAGAATCGACAAGCCTTTAAGGTCCTGCTTAGAGAGCATTTTTAGGTTAGTAAGATGTATGAAGGCATCTGAAATCACTGGTTATATGCGTGCTCATCTAACCTCTCACAAACGCCCAAACAGTCTCATCATCTGCGACCTCTGTTCTAGCGAGTTAAGAATAGCTAAACAGAGGAAGATCACTCATCACAACATGCTATCGATCTAGGCAAGTAGACACGACGTAAAATTTACATTCTGTTCTTTTCTACACAGCACCCGTTTCTCCAAACACTTGCCTCTGGCGCTTCCGGAAAACAATACGGTGATGAACAATATACAACTACCCATTCTGCGTTTGGATCGCATTGTCATTAACTGAGCCAAATCAAACATCTTTTCATACGCTTAGTGGAGTTATCAACCAAACCGGCCATACGAACGTCCTCACTCGCGTTGTGTCAAATCAGCCATGGTTTATTTGTTCTTCTTGATAGAGAAACTTGTCTTAAATCGTAATGTTTTTCTCCGGTCATTTCGTGGCTATTGTAACAAAGTGAATGTTTGGTACCTGAATCAGATTTGTTGGCCATTGGTGGCACACTGCTGGACAGACGCAGACGGTCCGCATGGTGCCGATGCTGGTGTTGCGTGCAAATTCTTGACGTCGATGTAGACCCAGGGAGATAAAATTAGCAGGCGAGCATGGACAGGCCTGTTACAAACCACCAGCCTGTTTAAACATCAAGCACCAGTACCAGTTTGGTATTGAAGTTCCGGCTTCATCCTCCAATTCCTTTAAATTTCAGCCATCCTTACCCTATTATAGTAGCTGGAGATACCTGTCGAGCGTAGGATGACACTATGTCAGGCAAGTGCTGGTTAGGAAATGGAACGAACTCAGCTTAGCCTCAGTTATTCCCATTTAGCAAATAGGATTTTGTGAGCATGTTGGTGGTCCAAAAGTCTGATCCCACTGAAAAGTATGCGTCTGCTGGTGGCAGAAAATATTGTTCCCAGTAAAGCATGTGAGTAAACAAGTTTCTATAATGTAGAGACTTTTGGATGACCAGCTAGTTTCCCTACATTCAGATGCGTGAGGGCTCATGACTTCTCACTGCTAGGTTCGTGTTTATTCCCAAACTCTCTAAAGTTTCAGGTACCCTTAGCACCCACAACAAAAGGTGCGATTCTTTCAGTCTTAAATCAAGGCTATCTTAGCAGCAAGATTTTGGAAATTCTGAATTCTCACCCTGATCTTTAGCTGACCGTAAAAAACTTGTTTTGTGAGAAACGTAACCATCTGAGTGTATTGGACTGCTTCGGGGTGTACCCTTCGGAGAATTCCTGAGTTCCGGATCCGGTCTGCCGAAATGAGCCGAGGGGCTTTGTGTAGATATTGCAAGAAATTAACCAGGCTCTCGAGCTTGTCATTTGTATGGTGTCTAGGTTTCCGTCGTTAACGCAGTAGCCCGATGTATTGCGATCCTGCCCTCATAGATTATCGGTATTTGCTCTGGTATTTCTCAAGATGGTCATACGTTTTGTGGAATTTTGCGTTTCCTGAGTTCAGATCACCATCAGGCATTATGAATGCGCAGCGTACCAACAAGACAAGTCGGTATCACCATTTTATGATGGTTCCAGTCGCTCGGTCAGTTATCCGTGTGACCAGAACACGGTAGTGAAGGCTGAATAATGCACTAAAGGTTAGTTTCAGTGGTAGATTGGGTTTGTGCCGTCTTGGGAAACGGTATAGCCTAGGGGACCGTAGAGCCTGTCAACTAACTGCGCTAAGAAGCTTGAGTTTTAGTGTATTTTTCTTGCTCAAGGTGGCTGTTTCTGTCAATTTCTTCTTGTCTTTCGCGGTTTTGGCTTGCTTAAATTTGGATCTGCCCGTCAGAAATTTGTTTATCCCATGATATAGTCAGACTTATCCGTCATTTATCGGGTCTGAATAGCTCAACTTCCGGGAACATTTCTAAGGTCTCTGAATGGTTTGATGTTGCTTGAATATGGGTTTATTGGTGATGTGGTAGTGACGCAGTCTGCTGGGCGCATTATCGTTGGCAGTCAGACTTCTATGCTTTAAATCTTGTGCCAAAACGTTAGCCCAATACCCCATTGCCCTGTGGGTCAGACAGTGAGGTTGAAGGCTCGGAAGTTAACAATCAAAATGAGCCCATATTTCCCGGTTCATTAGTCAAATAGCTTCAGTTGTCCACACAAAATGTGGACAGTAAAGAGAAGTGAAACGTATTTGCTAAAAACTTGAAACTAAGGAATATGAGGATGCCCTTGGATAGGGTTAGATGAGGCAGATCTGAAAGGCGAACTGCTTTCTTACAAAAGAACTCAAAAGTTAAGGGAGACTTCCCTGCAGTCAGTGAAACCTGCCTGGCTGATCATGAGTGAATGGCTTTGGTCATACCTTCTACAGGAATGGAGGAATTCCAGAAAAACGACGTGAACGCGGTGTAGGATTCGGAGATGCGTACCACACGTACCAGAGAATAATAGATGAAGGGAACTACATCACATTCAGATTGCTGGTCAAAAGGTTTGTCGACTCTACCAGGACTGATTCTCCCACACTGTCACACTCAGTCGAGGCAAACAACAAATTTCACGATCACCTGTCGAACTTGGTCAGATGTGCACATACAAATCATTTCGATGCTGGGGCAGCCAAAGCTTTGGGAACCTGAAAGAAGATACTGATTTCTTTTGGAATCGGACCAATGAACAGCAACGTTAAAGATTACTGGTGCTCTGTGCAGCTTTGGTATTTTTATAAACAAACACCTGGGTGAATGTGAGGCGGACATCATTTGCCACTTAGAACCATCCAAGAGGTAAACTGGGCGACCTATTCGACTATATCCTTGGGAATGCACAGTAATATACTGATCACGAAGTGATGGGGATCGAATAAATTATGATGGATTCCTAACGTATGTCAGAATGCTTATCGTACTCGTGAAGCTACAGTGTCCTGGACCAGGTGGGAGACCATTCATTTTGAACGTGAGGAAACCAAAGAACTAGGAAACTGCGTCGAGATTGTGTGAAGCTCTAACTGGCTGACAACGAAGCCCCAAACACACCCGAAAAACAGTAGGCCTCAATGTGAACACTTATCCAAGCTGTCAGTAACACTAAGCAAGAACTATGGCATCTCGCAGGCAAAAGTTTCTGAACAACAGTGTGGATTTAAGAACAGTCGGAATACGAGTGACACAATTTTTGAAGCAATACAACTTCAAGACATACGTCATAAACCGACAGTTGAACTTTAGCTAGGCAGTCTGGCTAAAGAATGACAGTATGCGCGCCACCAGGTACGGTTGTGTGCCATGCCTTGCACAGTTTCCGGCCATGTGCAAGCGAAATCGCAGGGACTTCATCCAGGAGGACCCGGAGACTCCACAGCACTCAATTTGACAGTAGCTAACGTGTAATGGCTTGTCGCCCCGCGAACCTTTCTTCAACAATGGCTTAGGACGGAAAACTAAGCTTTCTTGAGTGACCAATGTTTGGACGTACACAGCACACGCCCCAATCACATTAACCTTAAAAGTTGTATTTTCTCCTTCGATGATTCTCATTCGTTACCAACTCGTCTCTTGCACATTCATTCGTTACGGGTCTGCTGCGGCCAGGTAACTCTTGTTAGGCTAGACAAACACAGGTGATCAAAGATCCTCGGATCAGGGTGGATTAGGTGGAACAGCTTCAGTGTAGTCCCAACCGCATTGGCATAACTTTTCTGAACTCTCTGGTTCCACCACGCTTCCCTGTCAACCCTTGAGCTGTCGCCTTATTGCTCGTCTGAGCAAACTGTGCTCTGAGGTTTACGGGGTGAATCACCCCACAACCAGGAAAGATAATGACCTTCGTGATTTCCACTGGCTTCCACGTACATGCTCCGAAACACCACAAGCAGAGTTCCCGGCGTCACGTATAGCCATGCTTATCTCATCTCATTCCAGCTTTGTCATCGGAGGAGGCAGCGTGTAATGCGTTACTTAGTAGGTTTTGGAATGTTTTTCTAACTTATGGATCACAAAGCTTTCTACTTCTGAGTAATGTGCTTATCTCTGGGTTTGTCGGAAAAATCTAATGACATTCTGCACTGGACGAGGGCTTCATCCGAATGCATCTGTGCAGTCCAAAAGCATCGGAATTCAAGTGCTGAACAGCGTCATCTGTAATTAACGGCGATGTGGTGCTTTTGACTCCAAGATTGCTCATTATTGGGGTGCGGGGGTGCCTGTAGCACAACGGTGCCAAGTGCGTCCAAACACAGTTCTGATGAAAAACAACTGGTGTGTCAAAAGACTCACACTGTTATCCGTGCTTCTAGATTAACATGCCACCAAGTTGTGCCTCTGACGCCCTGGAACCTCACCTTATTATGACTCTATCCGCCGCGAAGAGCGGAGATGGTTAGTTCTCGATAGAAGGTGTCCTTTATCAAATCACACCTGCAGTTCGTTGATCCATATATGGACATGAAAACCAAAGAGCGTTCGGTATTTTGACCGCTCCGAGCTTTTATCGAAGTGAAAAGTCAGACAGCATAACGTCGGCCGTTCACAGGTGTCCAGTCAAGTACCAAATTCTCAGCTGGCGAAATGAGGGCCACACCAACACCAATGCAGTCCACTATAGCGGTTATAAGGCCATCCGAAGTTTGTATTCTGTAGAGTCTAGATGAAAAGGGTGCCGCAGGCTCAAGAACTGTGCTTGGATCCTGTATTCGAGTTCCAAAGGTGTAACGGATATTAATCAATAAAGTATCCATTGTATTGACAGGAGCGATTTGTTGGCCAGTCCGGCTAAGAGTTTGCACGCTAGGTGCTTCAATGCAAACAAAAGAAAGGGGCCTGAGTAATGGACGGGGAGCAACAGATATGAGCACTGGCGTGCGATGTGTCAATTCCTTAGGTGCTTGACCAAAGTGTTTGAAGTTGGGATCAATATAAGGGTGGCTTTCAAGCGGGACAGGGGGAGTTAAGAGATAACAATAATGAATAATGGGAAACTAGCAGCATACATATTTTCAACTTAAGGCCAACAGGAACACCCACAGGACACAAGCCTTCTTCGCAACTTGTGTACTTTATCATGGCTTTCACCGGTAGCTCTAAGAGTTCGAAGCAATGATGTGGTCTTCTCAGTGCTCTTGCCCACAATTTGGACGTAAACTAGTGTTCTCGTCACATCGAACTACGCATTTTCATTGAATGTTCCACTTGTGTGCGTATTTTCAGTAATTATTCGCTGACTTACCTCAATGCTCCGACTCAAAAGATTCCAATGCCTTCTACCGCGTTTCCTAGTCCTCACCAATTCTAGCAATCAGATCATTCAACAGGTGAGGTACTCACCTAAAAATATGGATATGGTCAAGTCATAGAATATGTTATTGTCAACGACTGAATGCGTCGTTCTGCGGACATTGACGTCGACAAATATGGTTAACCTTACACTGCGCAGTCGGAATCGGATAATCATCGTCATCACGTTGGTTCAGGATGGTTCACCTGTTATCTTGGATATAACTGATGTGCAACTGCGACTGTACCGCCACGTCCACGTCAGATTTTCTCTGTTCACCCAATCCAGTGATAACCGAAGCAGCCTGTCGTAGCTTTCTGTAATCAACTAGTCGTGTTTTGTGGAATGCACCGAGAGTCTATCTGTTGAAGTCTGAGTTCTTTTGCAACGAAATTAATCGGGTACTCAGGACTATGTTTGTCCAGCATTGCCGTCAAATTCCAGGCCTTAAGAGATCTTTTCCTTCCATTTTGTTTATCGAAGTCACGTGTAGGGTAGCAGGCTTCTTGAGTGCTGAGACTGAAATTTCATCCCGAGCTGATGAACTGAAAGATGTCATTGACTGGAACAACCGAAAAGTACAGCGATTAAGAAACAGAGTTCTGAATCCTATGACAATGACGGACCGCAGGCTCTTTACAGACTCTTCAAGTTAAATTGGTAGCTCTGAACGATGCGCTGACAGTAACGGTCAGCCACTGGGTTTTCGGATTGTGCCTAGGATTTTGTCTCAGTTTTCTAACTACCTTTTTTCGTGGCGAAGCGAAGTCATTCCTTTCACAAACAAGAAGGCAAACGTCGTACTTTTTTCACATGCCTTTCACAGAGAATGTAGAGGTTTCACATTCAGACAGCCTCATATTTGCATTATTTTTAGTATGAGGTCATGCTTATCTCCGCTGGTCAGTACTCCACTGGCAAACAAAATGACAGACAGGAATGAAGGAATGAAGTTCATAAAACACCTTGAAAAAGTCAAGGTCACTGTATTCGACAAGCAGCTTCTCAGTTACTTCTATGTTCTGAACCGAAATGGCCCGAATGAGAGTGTGCATGCACCAAAGTTCGGAGATCATCTCTTATGTGATCAAGCCCAATAAGTAAAAAATAGTTCATGTGATTATGAATTAAAACACTGAGGATTTTCTCTGACACCCCACCCCCCATCGCAGACTCCCCATTTAGCATTCAGGTTAGCTGATGGAAATTAAGAGACAAAATGTTGTTGATAGATGAGTCGTTTTGCAGCTTGACATTTTGCTGCCTGTTTTTATAACCAATCGAGGTAACGTCATCAATTGTAACGTCCCAAGCAAAGGCGTCAGATGCACAATTTGACACGTGACTTATTGGGTGCACTAGAACAGCAACCAGAAAAAAAACGAGCAGCTTGGGCGCCACTAGTCAACAACTGACACGTAGCCAACTAATGCGGATTGGTTTTACAAAAAAATGGGGGAATAGCAGTCGGCTCACGAGATACAGTTTAGCACGGTTGGTAGCTCTTTATGCTCCTGTTCTACCGCAGTGTGCATCAAAGACTCACACAAGGTGAACGTGAGTGCATCTAGTAGCGGCCCATTCAACCAACTGCGCTGCATTCTTTGAGATGCCCCCATGCTCTCCACCATTGGAATACGATCCCCAATGTTGTTACCTCGGTCCGCATCCCTTGATATGGGTGCGGTGGTTAGTTCTTCTCTGTTTTAAACTGCCAGCATGTAGTCCGACGTTGGAATACAAGGCACCGCAAGATCATGCGACAGCAGAGAATTTGCCGGTTTATTGGTTGGAGAGCCAATGGTGTGTCAAAGACGTGGACGCAGTGGAAAGGCGCCATCCTAGTTCATTAGGCATGAGTGTCGAGCATGCGCCGCAGGTGTTCGAAGGGCAGTTTATCAAAACCGGAGGCCTACCAGACATCCAACACATGCACATACACAAGGCATTGTGACCTTATTTGACATCATTTCATAAAATTCAGCATTCGGGTTCCCTCGGAACGGTACGGTACGGTAACACCATAGTTTTGTTGTGTGAGCCGCAAGACAGAGTCTATTTTGGGGTGTTTTGAAATCATCCAATAATTTAACTAATTTGATAAAATTAGTAACTATCATTTCCGGAGTTCAGGTACTAAGGTATATACAAATTGGCAAAATCCGTAAATAAATATATTGGAGACTATAAGCCACTGCTCCCTTGACTGTAAGCAAATCCTTGATGGGATGAAAAACAGGGTGGAAGATAGCTTTCACGAACTTCATCCATCCGAAGATATGTGAAACCACTGTCTTTCAATATACTGTGAGTTAGGTTTTGTGTGTGTGCAAAATTCAGAGCAATCTTGCTAGGCGTCTGACAAAAATCCTCCCGACAGTACATTGGATTCTTCCAGAATGAACCTTAACGATGACTAGTTTGGCTTCAGTTGGGAGATCGTGATTTGAACCCAAGTACCGGTTTAGTGGCGGTGCTCTCAACGAAATGGCAGGCTGCAATTACGATGGGTCACGTGGAAGAGCAAACGTATTTCCAATGTGTTTGGAAGACAGGTGTCCATTGCCTAGTTCCGCCAAGACTTTAGGGGGTATACGGTCGAGGCGCGCGCGTGCCTATTATAGGCTGTCTTAAGTGCTGTGACGATGTCATCAAGCTACGCTTTAGTCGCCGACCGGTCCGGAGTAGATTTTATCACGTGGATTGTAGACATTACAACAAGGTGAGTAAGTTGTTTGTGGGATAGTTTGGTGCTTGCTTGTGTGCACACTTGGGGCTTGCTAGTGTAGTTGACCCACATTTTGGACATCCACAGAGCACCTAAAAAGCCTGTACTGACCCCTAGATATCCACGAAATTTTTCTTAAAAATAGTTGGGCCCTTGAACAGCACTTTCACAATGAATGGTGGCATTCTTTGGTATTTTACATATACTACAAGTTTTTGCAATTACCAACTGTTAAAACTGAACAGATTTTGGGCACGTTTTCAATTATAGCTGTGTTGAATCGCTGCCGCTGCCAAGTAGGCTTCCGGTTTCCTTAGTGTTGTGTATTTGCTTGATTTTTATTTCATTTTTGCTACACCCTGGTAGAATTTTCTGCGAGTGAACTCATATTCCAGATTCGTTCCGAAAGTAAACTGACATTACTGTGTTGAATTTTTGACGTCCATTTTTTTCTATTAGGAACTGCGATTATTTATGTTGCAGGCGAAGAGGATTTATCAGGAAATGCCATGCACTACTGTCGGAACTTCTCCGTGCTGCTTTGCAGTCGTTCTTTGAGCAGTCGTATAATTCGTCTTGTTCAGAAAGCCTGGTAAAGTGTGCCTAAACGAGTGTGCGGACGGTCCTTAAAGCGTGAAATCCTTTCCCTCTGAAATAACTGCCACATACACCAGAGGTGAAGGTTGATTAATTGTAAACTACTTTTGATTTTCAAGTAGCCAAACGAATGAAGCAAATCGGTGAACGTGGATATGATTCTGACTATTCCAGATTTTTTTCATTTCTAGGTCAATCCCGATGTTTTCTAACGAGGGTAGATATTACAATGAAACAGTGCGGAGCCATTTATATGTCGTACGAATTTTTCGAATGAACGACGAAATGTCTCGCCTCCTGTCGACTCTCTAACGTTGGAAACCCTTGTTCGAATTTGGTTGGCTCGTCGAGTATACAAGGTGTACTGTTTGAAAAACTTGTATGCTAACATTTTGTTGGGCACTGTTTTTGATGGTGAGCGTGGGGCTTATTATCAAGCAAACCAAAACATGTGAGGCCTGGGGCTTTTGCGATTGGTCTTATAGAAAACGTAAGTAGAGGCATCGAAATCGGACGTGTTGTATGGATTGATCACTGCAAGCGGAGGTCCAGTTCTGAATGATGAACATCCAAACGGACGAGACGGGTGGTGGTCTGTTTAAGAGTTTTAATTATCTGTATGAATAGTGTCAATTAATTCATTGCTGTCGATTGCACAGGCTTTCGGAATAGAGTAACATTCGCAGCCCGAAGACAGCAAAATATTGTCCCTAGCTATGTTACAATGCATGGGGAGAATGAAGAACAAATGATACAAAACACAAATCGTGGATAGAAACATGCAATTTTTCCACGAAGCTAGTGGAATGCTATTTAAAGACTACCCCCTCTTGCATAATGGATGAGCACAACGTTCAACAGCATCATTCTTGCCTGGAGGTAGTAAATATCATAAGAGCCTTTGTTGGGTCCGCCTGTTGATAACTTTCCACCACGGATCCCCTGATGATATCTTTCGGACTTCCAGTTTAGGTTCCGAGAATCACTCTATTCGAGTTACAAGGTAACGCGTTGTCTGTCACGTTGATGAATATGGTTTTTTTTCAGTGGAACAGGTATCGAATGAGGCATTTTCGACAAAAACAAAGTCCGCAAAGACCCGGGCTCCTTTTGGTCGCCTTATTCAGTAGACGATCAGTGTACGATGCGGTGATTTTCCAGCGACTTGTTTATATTGGCTATGAACACCTCAAGACATAGTTATGTGATTATCTGTTTGCAACTAAGATGTACTTAAGATGTATCAATACCAGTGTAACGGCGTATACCACTGATGAGGCATGCGAGTAGTGTGTGGTCGTGTCGAAGCTCCACCCCACTTTCAATGGAAGGTGAATTTTGTCACGTAACCTGTGGAATTGATTTGCGTTGCTCGTTGACAATTGTGTAATAGTCAATGAATCTCAATGAAAGTTCAAGAAGACGCATGAGAATGTTCAGTTTTTTTAAACTATGTGCATGTGAGACATTTACTTTCCTGTCCAATAGCATGTAACTGGTTAGTTGGTGTTTGCTAACAAACGACTTCGCGGCGAAGAGTTTTCCTCCTTTTATCGGTATTTCCTATTTTTAAGTGCAGTCTGGTGCGGTCTATGGAAACGTGTTCCGACATGTGCCCACTTTCGGGACATGACCGCCAGGCATACAGAAACCAAGTACAGTCAATTCAATATGGTAGACTTGACTACGAGAACGATCGAACCAGCGTTAAATAAACAGTATGGAATAAATGGTCTTGCTTAGCAGAAATATCGGATCCTTATCCCAATAACTGACAGGGCACGCGGCGCTGTTCTGACCAACTCTATTGAGTATACAAACAAAATGTCTCAAATTCATACTCATGATTGATAAAAAGCAAACCGACGGGGCTTCGATAATACCACGAATGTCTGACTGACTATCAACATCTCATCTCCCGCGTTTCACTATCCAGCTGAGCGGATAGTCAAACTGATCGGGCCTGTATCATTCAGGCAGTGTTTTTGGTCTCGGTGACGTCACTAAGTATGCGCATCTATTGAAACAGCTGAACTTCCAGTACAATCTACTGATTTCTCCTGGCGCCCAATATCTTCCTGGCAAAGACATCAACGACGGCTTTCCACAGTAACTAGCATTTGCACTCCAAAGACTACATACCAGACGAACAGTTTTGCATTCACTACTACTCATTATGGAGAGGCAGAGGGTGTTGTCATGGTGAGTCTCCGGTCAGCATTGACAAATGCAGTCATGGACTATACTGATCGCGATATATCAGGAACCTAGTTTCTTATGCGTGGCACATGAAGGACGCTTTTGCCATGTGTTCAGAGCGTGAACAGGTCCAACGGTCCCTCCAGTTGTTTAACAACGTCTACGGAAACCTCAAACTTACCGTCAGAGAGTAACTTGAGAACACTTTGGCGTTCCGTGGCATCAGTCTGAGGCGACACAATGTCCAATGGAAACCGGCGAAAACTGAGAAGTGTCTGCTTCGTGTTCATACAACAGAGACGAGAGCTCTTCAAATCACCAATGTACCACTGCACCAAATTCCAAAACAATGGCAAGCTAAGGCACAAAACATGCCAGCGGATAGGCACAATACTTGACAACAAGTTCCTGTTAAGTTGAGCATAAAGTGCTGAAAATCAAATTAGATACGCAGTTTGATAATAAATTATCCACAAAATCCAACATCCCTTAACCCGCCTTACAAAGATGTAATTAGGTTCAGTAGAGTAAATGGATGGTTTTCAAAGAAACCTTGCGTGTTCCGACCTCAGATAAAGAAGGATCAAGTGCTTGCTTCGCCATATCAAACCTTATTTATCGATTCGATTTTATCTGTCGAGACAGATCCATCAGCAGGTTAGTGAGACACTTTGAGGAAGGCACATTCAAACGAATACCTTAGCTTTGAACAGTCAAAGACAGGTAGTGAAACTCCTAATAGATAGCAGTTGACCCACCAATGGTATCCAGGATGCCTTTTAAATTGAAGCTAAAATATCAAGTGAACACTGTCGACGTTGTTGCTGTTCCACGTGCTCATCTTTCTTCACGCTAAATTAGCTGGGAAGCAACGTTGCGTTAGCCTGTTGGAATGATCTATTTTCCCCCATTTCAACTTTATTTACTCGTTGCAGGTTTTCATCTTTACCGTGCCTTAAACTAACGACTAAGTTGTCATTTTATTTTCGCCATGGGTAGCCATCAAATAGATGGAGTAATTTCGAACTGCAAATAGTGTTTCAGTCGAAATGCCTGTATAATCGATGCCTTACTCGTTTATCAATGATAATGATCCGCGAAGCACATTCTGCTTTGCGTGTATGGATTCCATGCTCTTTTCGGTCTTAATCGCACGTGGTGTGACCTCCGAATCTTTGCGCTTACGCATCCTCATTCCGTCCGTTTTACACCATATCTCGGGAGGGATTTTGAATCCGTGATTGAAATGGTTTGGCTCAAACTATCCAACACCTTGACTTTACCCCTTTTTAAAGCTATTGGCATGATAGAGTCCTGGTAACCATTCCATTCTGCGTTGCAAACGCGAGAAAGTACCTGCCATCCGGACAGGACCGCATTAGTTTACAATCCGTTTCGAAGTGAGGGTTGTGTGCCTCCAGAAAATGGTTCTCCGGCCAATGTGCTTCACGTCTACGTTGTTGATCAATGCATGGATCCGTCTTATGCCTAAGAAATTTTCTGACACAGCATATCACTTACAACTCCGTAATATTAGGGGTCTTGCAACAGGACCTTTGGCGAGAAAGCTCCAATGCTGTTCTTTCTTATGGATAGGTATATCCCGCAAGTTTACTTGAACCATGGCTGTGAGGGGCTCAAACCTGAAATAACATTCGAAGAATCACATGCTTTTCACAAAAGATGCTCACTCAAAAGATGCACCGTCATCTTGTTTCACCCCACACCTACGTGATGTGTACCATTCGAACGTCTTTGACAATCCGCACAGAATCGCTCATGTCAAAGGGACACTCACAGTTCGCATAGACCGATCTTTTTCTCTTGGGACTGGGGTAAACGACTGAATAGGAGAAGAGAGTATACATTTTTCATGTAAGGAAGTACCTATATCTAACCTATCGATTAATCAGCACTGGTCAGTAAAACATTGTCGCCTAGCCAATGCTGCTCAAAAGATATTCATCGTAGCTATTGACTGACGTCGGTCAGAACTGCGGCAGAGAGCAGTAACCTTATAGCAGTTTGGGAACTGCAGTTCACTTACTAGTTCCATGATTAAGTGTTTTTCTATGAGACTCGCATTTGCTTATTTGGTTCCAGCAGGTTTCCTGACCATCACCATGTTATAAGAGGTCAGTGTTCATCGTACACATAATGCATAAGGTTGCTGAAAATTCTTCGGCATTCCACGACCGGTTAAAAACATCATAAACGAGAGATTCAGCTGGGTTTCAGGTGAGTCTCTCGCAAAACGAAATTTGTTTGCAAATGAGTGTATTTCGCTTCATCTTACACGTTCTACATCACAGCTGCAAAAACGTCTGGAAATGAGACCTTTGCGCAATCCATAATGGCCCATTAGCTGTGCGAGTTCCCTTATAAGTGACGGATACCTGGGCGGACACTAACCTTTCATCGTGCCTGTCAACTTCCTGCAGGTCGATCGTTCTCATTTAGTGCTTGACAGAAACCTACCCGCGTTGGTCATTCGGTTCCTATATTTTCGTTCTGGGGGCGTTTGTGAGCTGTTTGATGACGTTTTTCATTTGTACCCCTGAATGTCGTACTACTTTGTTTGTTTTTTTCGAGAAATTTCTGCCTCCTGTTGTGCTTGTCTTTCATCGTGTGTCAGTTTTCTGGGAGCTGTTAGTCCCGACATTATTCTGAGATTGCTGCACCGTTTTCCGGACCTTTGCACCTTGGAATATGAATAAACTTTCATTCTGTTTTACCGTTTACTCTGTGAATCCCAATGTCAGCCTTAAGTTTTATTAGACTAGAGGGTTTGTTAGCAGGCAAAACGGCATATGTATGCTCGAATCAGACCAGGAATCCTAATTGCCGATGCCAGTATACGCTGCATTTCGCCAGTCCACCACAGTTTAGGCTCTCTGAGATAGCATTTTCTTATGCCCGAGAGTAAGTCACCCACTCAGTTCGATGACCAGAGGTTTTCGTACACGCTTCTTCATCGGTTTGATCGGTGACGGATACAAACTAGCGACTATGCGCTGTTCAGGGAGTACAACGTGCATGGGCATACATAAACTCAACTAATTATCGGCTTGATTGATATACCGCACAATGCATTCGATACCTTTGGTTGGGAGAACGGATTCTGTAGGCAAATTATAGAGACATCGGCAAGTTCAATTCTGTCTACCTTATATCTTGCTTATTGATGAATGGCTCATGTTCAATAGCAGATTAAAGTGAACGTGTCTTGGAATGCCCCTAATCAAAAGGCACAATCGGTCTGGCGGTACCACAACGGAGTGCCTTACGTAAAGCAGTCAAATTAGAAAGCTGAAAATCTGTGTTCAAGGCTCTGTAGGGAAGTTCATCTCACTGCTGCGTGCATGTCGTGTGAATTATTTGGCGAATAGTCTAGTTGATGGAGAAGTCTGAGGAGATTTGGTAATTTTGCATTAGGATTTCATTCTTTGAGTGAAGCTAATTTATGCCGAGAGGCCGAGAAGCACCGTACAGCAGTTCTATCCTTACTGGAAATCACCTCACGAAACTCAAAGGGCTATCGAACCCGCGACCATCCGGCCAGTGCTTCACCACTTAAGCTTTCGGATAGGAGCGGCTGAACAGCAATGTGATTGGCCGTTCATCGTTCAAACAAGAAGCCACATCACGTGGTCACGTATTGACTGGCTCCTCCAGTGACGACTTTTCATATGGAAGTCTGTTTCCTGATGATGCTGACGCGGTTTAACTGGACATAAAAGTTAAGCTAAATGAGGTTTGTGAATCATGCTGAGAATTTAGTACTCACCTCCAAAATCACATGGTGTATAGTGCAGAGAATTCGGGCTTATCACAGCAGACGTTGGTTACAGAAAACATAAGAACTATGAAATTACTAAAAATGCAGTGCAGCGCACAACAAACCTGCATCAGAAGTGACCTTCGTAGATCATGTCTTTTGAGAATGGAGCACTGAGGCAGCTGTCCAGAATTTTCTGTAGGTGTCTACCGTGTTTCGGTAACCAAACCGACCAGATTTCTGTTGAACCCGGTTGCAATATCATGGCCGATCGAGTTTCGATGACTTCTAGACTTCGTGAATTTTGTGAAACAATATCCAGTTCGGTCGGGCATACAAATCTTCAAGCGACCTGCATAGATGTCATTCTTTAAAACAGCTCAATAAAATATATCAAATTTTACGTGGATCTTATTGCAGCACACGCGTGAATTTCCTCCATATTCATATGACTAACCCGGACAAAACAAACGGATCGTAAACCGTCAAATGTAAGATGGAAATTCATCCCACTAGACCATATGACATAGAATGGCCTTGGTCGCTATGGTAGCGGTTTACCACAGAGAGTTGAGTTTGTCAAAACAAAGTATACCTTTCTTTCGTAGTTGTCATTTGGTGGTGTAAAGTGAGAATCAAACATGTAATCTGATGACTGATTTTCATGCGCAAATATGGATGAATTAACTGGAGTTGATGTTGATGCGGAAGGTCTTGAAAGAGAATGTTGCTCATAAACGAGGATGGTAGGATTTTATCCATAGGGTAGGGTGTTTCACTTACAAACCAAGTCATATATTCCTGGAGTAGATCGTCATTGCTCCTTATTAGGATACTTACTGACAGGAATGATTTCCGTGAAAACGATTTTTCAGTACCTCCGATGTTTGCGGTTGAAATACATGGTGAATTCCTGCGAAGACGTCCTCCACAATAAGGTCCTCTAACGGTGCGAGTTATCCATTCTTCTGTGGTATCATTCTCTCCAGTGTAGCCTGAACGGAGCTGTAACCTAACCAGTATAAGTAGGACGCTGGTGGCAGCTTCGTTCATGATGTATTTTGGAAACGGTGTACTGCAGAACAGTAAGGCGAAAGTGACAGGACAGATGCGCAGTAAAATCGACCAGCATGGGTTAAATAACAGTGTAGACTCATTGGACACAAGGAACCCCCGCAGAACCATAAATATAAAGCGCATGTCGGATTTGCCATCAACTACTTATGAGGCCACCATAAATGAACAAGTTTTTGGTTCATACATGGTTGGCAATATTTCTGAAGAACATTGTTATCCCGGGGATAACTCATGACGCTTTATTTGGCTCCCAGTGACTAACTCTGGTAAATATATTGAGTTGGGTGAACGATCACGGCACACCTAAGACTTTGTAGTGTGTGCGTTTAACAGTTTCACGTGTTGGCAGAATTTGTACACCGGCAAATTAAGAACAGAACAAACAGAGACTTAGTTTGCTAACACCAACATCTGGGGTAGTTACTGTGGCGCAGAATGACATTCCTGCTGTTTGTCTGCTAACTGTCTGTAAACACTTTTTCCCGGTCATGGACACTCATG
>SJOL01005104.1:36883-132171 GCA_004794785.1 Opisthorchis felineus | reverse complement strand
TATATATATATATATATATAACCTCAAAAGTATATCTTAGACTCGAGCTTGCTACCAAAAGTTGCAGCTGAATTTTTATTTCGTCCATCACATTCAACGGAACTATCCTCTAGAAAACAGTAGGATAATCTTCCAAATGACAGCTTAGCTTTTCCCTAGTGGAACTGATTGAAATCTGTAGCGGAAAAATTTTGACATGGTGTTACAAATGTCACCAAAAATTATCATATTTCTTACAGAAAAAGGGCATCCACAGCCGTTCTGTTCAAATCTTATATTGACAGCCACACTGGAGTTTCACAATATCCGAGGACCTACTTGGACTGGCTGGACTTTTAGCTTCTGGAGGGTGGATTCTCAGTCTAAATACTTGTTGACGGATTCATAGCGTTATCTGACAGATGATGGACAGCCGGAAGGTCGGAATTCCTTGAGGAGGATCTGGTAACTAGAAAGCCATGAGATTGGAATTTCATGAGTGTTTATAACAAGAATCACATGCAATATCAGTTGCACCGCCTGCGCAAGCTTTCCATCAGACGCGTTATCCGTTGAGAGCGGCCAAAACTGTTGATCAAAAAGTCACCCTGGTGGGTTTCAAATTGGAAGTTTCCTCCATTTTCACTGCTGTCTTCACACTGGAAAGTTCGGAGCACCAAGATCTTGTATATCTGTTTCAAGCATGCGCGCCGATATCTGTTAGAAATCTGAAAACTAGTGAATAGTTGGTCACTCCAAAAAATTTCCACGATCCTCAAGGTTGGCAGGAGTACAATAAGTCTGTCCTGGAAGAACAGTCTATCTCGTGGTTTGTTACTGAATAAACCTTTCTCATGCAAACACTGGTTAAGCAAACTACTTGAAAAACAGCTTGTAGCTGTGAGCAAAAGACATGAGAGTGAAGAATAATCCTTTCGGATACGACATTTGGGACTCAGCTGCGGTTGTCACTTATTTATTTACAGCTTTATAAACTTTCTATAGGTGAAACACAAGGTGAAGAACCTCTCTCAGGTTGGAAATGAGGCTACTCTGAAAAATATAATTTATCCCCATGGTAACCCGGTTATTGTCCCCCGCTAAGGACCTCCCATCCAACTTGGTTTCAAAAGTATAAGAGAATTTATTCCCAAGATCCATGCTTCCTGAAAAGTGATGGCGTTGCAGGGGACAGCCATTTGGACTCAACCTAGACTTAGCTAGCAATGACGGACATGAAATTGGGAGAAGAGTGGGATGTAAGTTACTTCCAGCTTAGAAGATAATTTAACCTGGACACTTAGCGCTCAAAAACAGAAGAATTGATTACCACAATCGCCATAGTACTCATGAATTTGAGGAGAATAACCCTTTTGACCTCTCAGATGTCTTGGTAACCCGGCAAACAGATGGGATTATGAATCTTTTCGTTTGCCATAAACCTGCCTGGACTACCCAGACCAGCACCTTCACTGTTTCTGTCCAATACAATCCAATGGTTGGTGAAGTATTTTGACGAGTCAGGAAAATCCGTAAATAAGACACACAAACAGAAAATCATCGTGGATATTCTGAAGAGAAACACTCCTCTGGAGTGGTTCATGCTGAACCACAATGTAACTCGCACTCTAGCCAGGGTGAAATTAACCGCAGGAAAGAATTGCATGTTTCTTGATCCTCCATACTGAACTCGAGTAAGCTTGGTGGTTAAGGCGAGAATTTACTGACCAGCAGGTTCGTGGTTCTAACCCAACCCAGTTATCTCGACTGCTCTTGTCTAGGCTTGGGAAACTGCCAGTATCTCAGCCCTCGTGGTTGTTGTGGGTAGCATGGCAGCTAGGCTCCAAAAGGGTGTTACGGCGGAGCGACCGTCATCATCACCATCACCACAATCAACCACATTCCATATTGGGGAGGGTATCATTTCCGGTTGCATGATGATAATTGTGAATCCGGCACTCAACACCAAATATAACACTGCACCTTCACGTTTGACATTGAAAACCAGCAGCAGGCTCTTCCAACCAGTGGAAGAATTTGGTTAGTACTTTCAACTCGAGCTTATTTACCCTTTCATGTGCAGTCACCTGGAGGTTCATACAGAGTAAACTGAAAGGAGGGTCGGAGTTTTGAAAAGGGGACATTTACCTAAGTGTGTCCTGAACTCTCTGGATCAATCCAATAATAGTGAATTTTCCCTGTGACCAGAGTACACGTACTTTACCGTGACGTCTCCTCACTAAGTACACTCGTCAAAATAAATGAAGGAACCAGTTTGGTAAACTTCCGTAAAAGTGCGATGACTGGATGACAGTGGTCAAGCTTTTGTTTACAAGGGGATCCTCACTCAAACGGTGCTTCTACCCTGGTCCCCGGGACTCCGTTTTATACTTTTCAGACAAAATTTAAACCCTAAAATTGTCATACTGATTTGTACCTCCATTTTCTCATTACGTGCGTGACGAGACTGGTAAGTGTTCGAAATGGCATCCTACTGAACAAACTACCTTTTATATGACCTTTCATATTATGGGTTAGATTTGTTGGAAGAGGAATTTATGCAGTTACCAGCAAGTGTCAGAAGTAGTAGTATGTGTTGTTAGTAGTATGCAAGGCTCCAACCAACATAAGCTGAGGGGTAACCACTGGAAAGTAAAATTTCAGTCTGCAGTTGGAAGACTATGCTCACGAATTAATTAATCATTTCTGACCAAAAGATCAGTTCCACGTATCTCACTCGTCTGTGGTTCCCCGTCTAACGTGTTATTGGGGAAAATTACTTACTTTCCTTTATAAATTGATTTGTGGGCAATTTTGAAGGTGATAAAAACTTGGTTCCACTTCGCATGGGCTCATTAGGATAGTTCGGACCGGTTTGTGATTAAAGAACTTTGAATTTTCCTGCTCTAGAATTAGTTGCTGAGCTTTCAGAACCGTCATCATCAAGCTCAGCAACTGATAAAACTTGGGGGAAAATAGGCTGTTTTCTCAAAGACGATTAAACGTATAGATGTTCCGGGTGTACCACGCGCACAAGCACCTACCATAAAACGCAGGACTTTTTACAGGTGGTTGGATAGGAATGAGGCGAAATCCGTAGCCTGTATCCAAGTAAATAACTAGATAACTGGATAACTAGATAACTAGATTTGTTTATTTTGTAAATTAACCGCTTTATTTTTCAGTCTTTCACAGCCAAACGAAATCATTTGGCTGCTCGGGACTCCAACCGTTCTAATTTGGTCAGCGTGACGGAAATCCGAGGCCAAAGCTAAACCATACTGTTTCCCTTGATTAACTAGCCTAAATTTAATATCAAGGTGTTCAAGACCATTCGGACTGACCAACATATGCGAACGACGTCATACCATAAGAGGCCACCACATTTTGAAACGGTTTTACCTTAATATGTAGGTGGAATAGGTAATTCAGTCTTCAGACAAACAATAACCGCGCATTTTCCAGATTCCAAGTTTTGTCCAGGTGAATTGATTTTTTTAGACCTACTGTCACTAACTGCTGTCTTTTGGTATGAAACAGCAGGAACCGATTGTATCATGGCCACCTGTGAAAATATTAGGGTATTTTCAGTAAAATGGACACAATTTAGTCGGCAACGAGCGCTTGGGTGCAGTGAAAAATCGGACCGAAATCGCATGGGACAGCTGCTAAAAAACCCTTTTTCTTCCCGCCAGGCTAGTCGTAGATCCAACGTGTGCGTGTGTGCATGCGCATGCGTACCCACTCGAAGGATTTCAGATCTGTCTGTCCCACTCTCATTCAAGCTGGCGAATAATTTGTCAGCTCAGGCATTGTGGCTGTTTGTCTGCCTAACCGGCGTTTGTCACGTGCAGCTGGGCTCGCGTTGCCGTGGTACAGCGTTTGTTATCCGTGCGCACTCGTATCCCTGTTGTTTCTGCCTTAGAGTGAGTTCGTCCCATTTTGTCGTGATACTCAAACACCCACCCGACCTCACTACCCTCAATGGCATGAGCGCTAACGTGGAAATCAATGTGCGTATTTGGACAGCATGACGACAGTTCGACCGGTTGAGTAGCTCTCTCGATTTAAATCCATTTTTGACTGAGATTGAACAAAAGAGGGATTATATTTGCCGTGTGTGATAGATGAAGGAATACCAATCACAACAGAAATGATCTTGGTAAGTTATGCTTGGGTTGAATTTGACCAGATAGATGTGCAGGCGACTGACAAAAAGCGGCTTTGACTTGTTCAGTGCTGTTCTAAAGCTAACAGAGGTTTTCCCTATTAACATTGTTTAATTTTTTGGAATTCTGATATCGATTTGGTGGCCCAAATACCAGATTAGCGTTGCTATTATCGCAATAATCAGAACTGTAGTATCACCTTATACGCTTGGATGGGAGGTCCGTCTTGAATAAGCCCAGGTTTATCAGCAATTGGGACCTTGAACAGCTTACCTGACCTTGGGTGTTGAAACCGGGTACAACATCAAAATGTCTGAGGGAAACTGGATGAATTCACGGTTATTTTGAATTCAGCTACTTTTCGCCATTTTTATCGATCGACATTACGGTCAGTTTACCCTCGTTTCTGAGTTCAACTTGGATGCACTGTCATTTTTCCGGTCTAGATGAAATAATCACATCACAAAAAAGTGCGACATCACCTGACCGCAGGAAGCAAGGGTGAGTTAGGATCGTTTGACGTCCGGGTAGCATATAAAAGAGCACACTGCACACAAAAAATGAGCTGTCGCATCGTTGTATTGGCAGTTTGCCGAATGATACGAACTCACACTAGTGTCAGCCGAGCGAAAATCGCAGCAGCTGGAGAACAGATCACAAGAAGACAATGGTAACTAGTCAGTTACTCCTCGTAATAAACAATCCTGGTAAGTTGTACAGTTCATCAGACACCACCGTTGACGATGAATTGCTGAGCCAGTTCATCGAAATGGGGAGATTTGTTTGAACAATCCGAAGGAATTGTTTTTTCCCTCAAAAAATGCTACAATTAAGTGGTCACCGGTGCGATTTTCATTTCAAAGGTCTACTCCCTCAGTTGCCTCCACAGTAAGAAAGACGGACCAAGCAAGCGTTATCAAGATTGAATTTTTAGAATTATAATCGAACAGTATAAAAAACGTCCGAGGCGAATACAAAAACCAAAACCCAATTAGTGTGTAAATGAGGATATTTGTCCAAATCCGTTCAGTTTGGGTTCAAGTGGATCATAAGGTTGACGGAAACTCGAGGACTGCGCCCACCTGATGAGCCTCGAGAAGGGCGAAACAGGTCGCGGGCTGTCAAGGTGTTCTTACCAACCTCATAAGTAGCGTTTTACGCCTATGCAACAACGTTTTCCAATATCTCGGATATCGTACCAAGTGAAAATGAGGCTGCCTGGTGCAGCACATTCACTCTAAGCGGACCATCGTGGACGAGAGGCTAGGCTGGATTCAGTTGAGTCTCCTGTCGAAACTAAATGCGCTTGCGAATGAGAGTACTTCTCTAAATACAAAGGCATTCGCACATTTTTGTCGTATCACATACCGTTAGGGGTCCAACAGACTTGTTGTATCCTGATAGTTTTCTGAACATTGATCCGATATATCCGGGTCCCTTTTGTGAGTACCATTCGATTAAATTTCAAAGCAGCTTTGCGCAAGGAACTTCAGGATTCAGATTACTTCTCACCTTGACACACGGGGCACAAGTGAGCAGATAGACATTTTTTAGTTCCAAATAGTGATTTTGGGCCCACACCCTCACTTTCAGATTGGTCTTCTTGGATTAACAAAACATATGGATTGATTAATCGACCAGCATTAGTTTTGAATGTTGTAATTAAACCGCCGTGTTTACTTGTTCGTATGTGATGTGGTACTTTGCAACAGCTTTACTCAAACCTAAAAGGTAAATGAAAACTAAACAACTCTTTTTGTACCGTTTAAAATCTCTCACTGTTCACTTGCCGTTGGTAAGCGCAGACACGATTTGAGACACAAACGATGGCGTTTGCGTTCACTTGGGTCCCAAAGAGAATATAACAAATGTTAGCAAACAGGTTTTTAACACCGCCCAGGGGTCATTTCGAAAGGGTCTGTCAGCGTCATCTTCCCAAATATGCAGCTCTGGAAATCTATTGAGTAGAGCCAGTCACCGTTTGCACAACATCGTACTATGTACTGTTATAATATACTTTAATTTGTTCTATACTATACTACATTATATTGCACTATGCTACACCGTAACACTATACTATACAACACTAAAGTGTACCATAATACATCAGATTACGCTGCACCGTACTCTATTACAGTATAAATTGCTGTTTAGTCCCTACAGAAGGCCAGTGCGTCTCCTCGTTGCTGGTGGGTACTTGTACTGCTCGACTAATTTAGTACTGGTCTTCCACTGCAGCAGAACATGCTTGATAGAAAAACTAATCTTTTCATTTTCGCAATTGCTTTCACAAAACTTCAAGTCCATTCCGTATGACAAATGGAAGGCCCACAGGAACTGTGCAATAATTACTTAAGTCAAAAAATTGAATGGATTATAGTTTTCTGACCTTTTTCATCTTATTCCATCACCTTGTTCTTTGGATGTAGAAATACTACTCCGTTTCATCTTGGTGTCCCACAACGTAGCCTCGAGCGACAACATTGTGGGGCACTTCTTCCACGGGAACTTTAGTGTCGCCCGCATGAAATCGTCAGGAAAGTAAGGCAAGTGTAAGACTATCGATGTTTTTTGAGGACCAATAAGCTAAACTCAAGCATTTTTATCCATCTGTGACGTTCTAGTGTTCCGAGAATCATTAAGAGGAGTACCAGTGTAACGGTGGATGCTACTGAGGAGACATGCGAGTAGTCTGTGCGTTCTCGTAACTCCGCCTTGATCTAATGGAAGGTAGGATTTATTACGGAATTTGTGGAACTACTTTGCAGTTTTTGCATGCAATTGTGCGATGGTCAATGAATATCCAGGAGAGTTCAAGAAGACGTGTTCAAGAAGAAGACGGATATCATTTTTTTCAAAACAACGTGCAAATGAGAGTATAACTTTCATGTCCAATAGTGTGTAACTGTTTAGTTGGCGTTTATCTGACGAACAACTCCGAGGCAAAGGGCTCTCCTCTTTACACCAGTACTGCTAGAGGGTAGTGCTAGCGTGGTACCGGCTCATGAGTTGACCAGTAATACCATCAACAATACTTCTTACGTATCTCGGTCGACTTGACTGTGCCCCCTACCACGCAGCTCCTTAGAGGTTCACAACTTCCAACACTTGTGTCGGTGTGTAATGGGTATTCTGACCACTGTAATAATACGTTATTGATATCGATTATCATTTATTCAGATATCACTCTGTCGTACACTGAACGCAATCAGCAAAATTTACAGTTTTTATCCATGGCTCACCACGTGACTTGGTGTTTGCGTTTAGCTCTAATCAAAATGAGATCGACCACAGCTTCTTCATACAAGCTCAGTCACGAAAATACGAGAATCCAATTGAAAGTATCTATTTTCTAGCAGCTACTTTTTCTCAGTAGAGTTCAGGAAAAATTTGAGAACTTAAAAAAATAGACCTTACTATTCATTTTTGTAGAACAGCGGAGGCAAAGTCTGTTAGAGGTGCATTTATCGCAGCGCAATTAGTCGTGCTTCAATTCCGCCACCCGAAGGCCATAAATTCTTTTTAGAATACCAGTGTGTTGCATTCAGAAATACTGTGCAAACATCTGTTCCGGAGATGATAAACAACTTTCCTCAAACGAAATATAACATACTGCCTGTTCTGTAAAATAATCAGGCTAATCTGACATTTGAAACAACCTGGTGTGGGTGTGTGTGTGTACATCATAGAAAATGAATTTCGACAGGTTGCAAATTAGCTTGAATATTTGACAAATAGGATAGGTGAAGGTGTCGTCGGCTGTCCTGGATGTTGGAGATGACTACATCTGATTAAAGGATACGTGGTAATTTTCGGCCAAGTTTCAGTCTTGCAGAATGAAATTTCTATTCGGAAATTGTTACATGAGATATGCATCTACTTAAACTAAAAACTGATCTATCATATGCCGCTCTGTTTGTCTACGCGGGACGGCCTGACACTTTGGAAGTCGACAAGACCGGTCAAATTTAAACTGGATGATAGAACCGAGCACCGTTAGAAAACCTTAATTTACTAAGCTGCAATGCATCAATTAATATCCGCGTAATAGTCCCACCGAAGAACTGTAGGTGACTACTACTTTTCTCAGTGATAAGCTTTTTCCGTGCGTATCACTTATGGGAAACTCTGGATTTGGCCACTATGGTTGATCACAGAGGTCCTCACATATTGGGTATTCCCGGCACCTGTCCTTTGGATCATCGCTAAGAAATTTACACAGTTATTGGGTTCTTTTTTGCACAAATGTATGCTGGAAGTATGCAGTCTTGTAGGACGAGCTTGTTCGCAATTTTGGCTCATTAAATTGTACCGCATGAAACTGTTCCATTTCAGCACACTATCGGGGAATAAACTGCACATTTTCGTGTATTTATGTGATACTGTATTCGGCATCTTCCACAGAGTGGTGACATGTTAATTTGCGTGAGAGAACTGCGGTAGCCTGGAGGAATTGACGAATGAGGTCAGGGTCTTGGTGCAAAAGACCTGGTGATGGTTCTCGGGGTTGTGCTATGATGATTAAAAATGGCTGATGGCTTTCAACAGACCTCTGAGTGACTGTTCATCGATGTGATTCCCTCAGACTGACACCTGCAGCAGGTGTTCGTGCTACCTCCGGCTCTGCAGAATCCACTTTTGGTTTACCTACTAGGCTCAGGCGTCTAGTTGATCAACCGCTGTTGACCGGTTGATCCGCTTCAAGTGCCAGGTAGCTATCTATCGTTCTTAGTGGCCTGTAGTCTTCAATCAAGGTCACATAAGCCTTCTCGTGTGAGTCCTAATCGAACGCATTAAACACCCAGCTTATTAAAAAAAGATGTTGTCCTTTGGGAGTGGAAATTTTTCCCACCATACTGAATGCTTGAATCTCCACGTTTCATTCAGTGAACCCTTTTGGAATTGTTGTGTAAGACATGTTAGGAAAGAAACAATGAGCACATATTGATGTGAGGTAGAGTTTGTGATATCTAATGAGAAGGTAACTAAAAGTATGCGGAAAATAGACGCACTCCGCACTCCGCACTCACCGTAAACTATGCGCATGGCGAATTGACTCCACCTCTGAAGGACACACTAATATATGTGCAAGGGAGACGCTCCAGAAAAATGCCACTCCCTGAGAGAATCAATAACGTCGTCCTCGGTAGTCGTGAGAAGAGCTTTGATTCGACTTCCCAAAGAGCGTCTAAACTCTATGAAAGGCCAAATAAAAGATTGCTGTGTTGCAGCTATGTCTGGACTGCGAAGTGTACAAGGGGAAAATTCAGGGTAATTGTGTGACTGTAAGACGCGGGTAGATAATGTTCTACGTCCATAGACAGAGGTATCATATCATCACCGATACCTTTTCAGATTACCATTGTTGTTCCGACTCAAAGACAAAGGTAACGGCTGTCGTCTGCGAATCGCATAACAGACGCTCCAACGTCAGTAAAGGTAATGTTGGGCTTGAGTGAGCCAGTTTTCCAGTGAGTACTTGTAAACCAACACCGAGAATAAGCTCTTCACCGGGAAAATATGTTTGTGCATCCCATGGTGATGGTCTGACTGAATGAATGAATTGTTCAGTTATAACGTCCTTTCGGTGCCTAACTGCCATGTCACCCGAAGGAAGCACAGAGGTTGAGGTATTGCCAGGTTGCCCGAGCCTAGATAGGAGCAATCGGGATGCAGATGTCGGGTTCGAACCACAAACCTTTCGGTCAGTAAGCTCGTGTCTCAACCCTGGAGCTTTCTGCGTTTGGTTTCACACTCGTAGCTGTAGAAACAAGGGCTATTTTCGTGTCCACATTTGGCTTTTGGTTGGTATACATTTTAACTGAACTCAACTGATGGAGTTCCCACACTCCAAACTTCACCAGTGGGTTTATTCAACTCATCTTCTAGTTGCATCCCACAGTATAACACAGGTCCCGTCATTTTCGTGCAAATTGGATAACACGTGTTCTTTGATCACTCTGGTCCATTCAACCCACCCGATCACAACTTCATCTGGGACGAAGCTGCTCCAAGCAGCTACCTGAGTGATGTGCTGTAAGCCAGTATTCAGTAGGGTCGCCGAAATAGTCGAAGGGTGGGTTTTGGAAGCTCAAAATTCTTTCATTTTATGCAGGGTTCAATAACCCCTAAAAGTGGAGGTTTTTCAAAGAAAGACCACTTTCATCAACCATATCACTTTTCACAAAGGAGGACCCACGTATGGGAGGCGAGTCACAGCAGTTTTCAAGATGACATCTTTCCGAAGAGGGATAGCTCCCTAGTGTATGATAGTGGTTGTCATGATCCACACTTTCAAATTTCATTAGGGGAGGGACAAAACTTTTATAAATCGCTGTGTTTATGCTGTGAAGTTAGAAACCTAATGATCATACAGACCGCAAAAGTTTAGGCCTACGCACATCCTGAATTGTGCGTAGCCCATATTGTGTCCGGACTCACAAAATGAAAAACAATAGTCGTTCAGTTGTAAAACCCCTTTGCTGCATAGTTGCCATGCGGTCCGACGGAACCGCGAGGGCTCAGATACTACCAGGCTGCCCAGAGAAACAGTCGAGATGCCGGGGTTTGATTCGAACCACGGACCTTCCGGTTAGTAAGTTCGTGCCTTAACCATCATGCCACCTCGAGCTTGTGTCCGGACTAACAGACTTTGATCAAGTATTGTTCAAGATAACTCATCATTCAAATGAACCAAACGACACTCCAGGCAGTTATAGCAAGTCACTGGGTATCGTTTCACCTGATGGTTTCACCGACGGAAACTTGTCTCAACTCAATTACAAAACTGAAAAATAAAGGATGTCGGTCGCGGCGATTTTAGGCTTCCGTGATTTTAAACAGTGCCGCTAAGAATGAGGTTATTATCTCATCTTTCTTTAACCTGTGCGTATTGTTGGGACGGATACGTCAGTGAAACATCTTGGTCAAGCTGGCGAAAGTTGTGAGTGCCGGACATGTTTTCTGGGAAACAATCAAATGGTAGTCAGAAAATATGTTAGTAGAACTACCGGAATTCCTAAAGAACTAGGTTCAACCTCTTTCGGATTCGAACTTTTCCGCTATACGAAACACTTAGTTATGGGTCACAAAATTGACGGGTTCGAAGTTGACTGTCTATGTTCTTTGGAACAACTGCGGTAATTTAAACCCTGTAAACTCAACACCATTACCCTGAACTTTGTATGCGTTAGGAAACAGCCCGTGAAAATTTCGAGCATTTCGCGCTGAAAGTAGATGGTGTCATAAACAAATGGATTCTAGTGTTGTTCCCCATAAATTTACAGGAAAACCAGATGGGTGGCGCCAGTACACCCAACACATGATAATATAGGGCACAGATACAACTTCTAGGTCGACAGCAAACCGTACACGCAACCATAGCCATCCATTAGACCAAACACCTAGAGATATTTTACCTGGTTGCACGAACGCCTCTTATTGATTTTTCATTTATTTTTCTTTCGTCAAAAGACTTAACAGTGAATGGGAGCTGCAAAATACAAGTTGAAAATGACTGAAACAAGAACTTCATCATTGGACAACAACAACAGTCCATGGTAGTAGCTGTCTCTTTTAAAGCTGACTGATGAAATTCCCTTGGATTCTTACCCTTCACTATTTTTGTGCATAGTTGTTTGAGCGTTTTGGCAAATGCTACAAAAGTTACCGTCAAAAAATGCAGGACAAACATGAGTGACAGATTGTACGAGTAGAATTGTAGTCAAGTTATGCCATTTTTGTAGGTGCTGTCACATCGCAGAGTTGCACAACTGAGGTGATGGAATGTTACTTTCGTTCGAGAGAGGAAAAAAGGGAACTGGTCGTCTCTCCTCGTTTAGTGCGTTAAGCTTCTTTGTGTCGTCGGTGAAGGGTAGCACACGAACACGTAAGTCAACACAACAATGCACTCAAACCCGCCTTGCATTTCCTGCTGATGCGGTTTTGCTGTCCATGTTACCTTGTTCTGTTCCCGTGTTTCGGTTTGTCTCAAACCAGAACAGAAATCTAGCGGTTGTGCGACTACCCACACCCACTCCGAAAAAAAATTCTACCCCAACCTCCTGCTTCTGTCGCTGTATGATGCCTTTCTTGTCACACTGACAGTTGCCTGGCTAAAATGTTGCGGCACAGCTAAAACGTCAGTGTCAGCAAGTTCGGTGACATGCTGCTTTTGGTTCCCACCTCGACGTGCTTGTTTCCGACCAGCGAATCGAAATTTGTGAGCTCGTGTGTTGTCTGTTTGCTTGGTGATGTTTTTTGTAGGTATATGGAGAGAAAAAACACTCTCCATCATTCAGAATTACAAACTTTGTTTTTAAAACATGAACAACGCGGAAGGGTATTTTGTCACCACTCTCCTGACAAAGACGACTGACCGATTGCTGAAGTGGCCACTTCAGTTAGTATGTATCACGTGACCATTCTGCTTAGTTGTTTTTACATAAGTATGAATTGTTCAGACAAACGTAAGGTAGTTTATTCTTGCAACTACTATCATATCAACGTGACAATTACTCATTCAGGAAAATCACTGCAACTAGGATCCACATGAGAACTACCTTCGAACTACATTCGCTCAGTGCAGCTGAATATCGCTCAAGGTCAGTCAACAATTGAGATTTTCTACTAGGCAGCTGAAAACAAGAAAGCACGTGTGCAGACGATGACGCGTACACTTAAAGCCTGAACACGAGCTTTTCCGCGGATGTATCAATACCCTGCTCACCTGTGCTCACAAAAGCAACAAATGTATGCGCATGTCAGCGGAAAGCTTGCTGGGTAAAGGGGAGACACCAAGCATGTGTGCCTAACCTTAGTTAAATTGTCCGAGTCGTATGAATGTTACTATGTTTTCGCTGGCGTCATTTAGGTTTGCGGTAAGCAGGGACGCACTCTCCTTTGTCATTGTCAACGCAGTATCAACCAAAGAACGGGATGGCCGCACGACCAGATGAGCTTCTAGAATGCAGATCGGGACAGCTGAGCAGATCGTTCGGTTAAGTCTACCCGCCTTACCCTGAGACAGAAGTACAAAGTCCAGTAAATTTGGATAATAGATGACCATTGACTGTAAGTCGAATGAGCAACCATGACGCCAGAAAGACATGCCCGAATCCGCGCGAGTTTGGCCCTCAGAGAGCCGGCGTATAAAATGATGCGGCATGGGCGTACCAAAACTTCTGACGTTATTGTTTGGAATCGGATTGGACCGAAAAGCCACCACAAACGCTTGCTGGAAGATCTGAACTGGGTAATAATAGTCAACGAAGTTCCGTGTTATTTCATGAGATCTTGTGAGATGGCACTTCTATACGCGCACTGTCAAACGATAGCGGAGGATCTGCGATAACGTTCTTTATCAATCCAATCATCAACACCACTGTAAACTGTAGTCCATGGCTATTGATAGCCTCAGCTAGTGCCGATGCTAATTAATGCGGCTTTTAAAGTCCGACTAGGTGGGAAAGCCCTCTCTTGTCACTCGAAACAAGCTTTCGTGGATATTGTGGTGGCTTTAACATAACTGGGTTGTGTGCAGCCAGATGTCATCAAAATTTTAAGGGGCTACGCTACTAAAGAACTGGATCCTTTAATTTCTACAAAGGTTCGCACCACGTGTGTTCATCTACTTAAGCAAAGAACTAGTACTCAAACCGCTATCATTTTTGAGAAATGTCAAATAGAAAATGGCTCGTTATCTAGTGAATATCGACGAAACGCCTAATGCTCTTGAAAATTTCCTTCAAAATTTACAACCTTGCTTACCATGAGCACAAACCTCAAAGGGATGACAAGCTAATTAGTAATAACAAGCCTATCGAAACGGTGTAAATAAACGTTTAATGCCTCCATGGTTTTCGAACGCAGTCGCTGCTTTCCGGATAGCGAAATGGCTATGCGGTATATCCGTCCAGTTGCTGTTTACTTTATTTGAGACACAGGCGCATGCATGTTGCAATCACTTAATGGTTCGGAGGCTCACTTTTGTATCTCCCGGTGTGAACACTGGAGGGAGAATGTGTAGTGCAACCTCCCATTAGCGGACTGGATCCTTGTTGCGTTCCAAAGATATTCAGTGCGATTAAGGCTGGAGATGTTTGGTGATTCGTTGAGTATACTCATAATCAAGCCCATTGGTCCCGGTCAGCAGGCTCACACCTACCGCATCCGGCTGCTCACAAACCACCCGAAGTCTTGCATGACCGTGCGGAGGCGTCCAGCAGCCCAATCCCGCTACTCTCTAGAAGAGTTCAGCAACTGTTTCGCCCTGAATCCCATTGAACTGGGATGTATTTTTTCTTTTTGTGTGGATGCTACAAGGCGCAGTCCTTGTTGGCTCTTTCTGTCATCCTGCTCTTCTCGCCCTGTCGTTCGTCGAAACCGGAGGGATTAAACAAACAAACCGTCCTGACCGGTTAAGTTTGTTTGCGATTCTTCATTCATTCAACCAGTCCTTTCCCGCCCAAGGGCAATATTTATCTCTGCTGACAGCTGGACAGCACTGAATCGCTAAAACGAATGATTCATCCGCATGCGTACTCAGTGATGATTAGTCTTCAGGAGCTAGTTGTAACTCCCCAGTTGTTTGTTAATGGTCTTTTGAGACTCGTCCGTCACATGGGCGCAATTAAGAAACTACGGATTTGTTCGGGTTTGTCGTTTCGAGACTTAACCCATGAACGGCTTTATAATTCCTTCATGCCAGCAAGGTTACTAGAGACTGGGATGGTAGTCAAGCTTTTCATGTAGTCGCTGGCTTACATTCCATTTCACAGCATTAGACTGTGTTTTCACGATGACTCTAACAAGAACCGAAACAGCTAACCAGGTATCTTGTAAATTGTATGGTTCAAGGGGAAATTTCCTGCAAAATCAGTTAATTTACCCCGGAAAATACAGCAGTTATTCCTGTTCACCGTTGGTTCCTCTGCAACCTGTCTTGTTCGTCCAATTTGACCTATCCTTTTCAAAGTCAAGTAGTGGTGACACCGAAGTCCAGCTGCTCGGCATCTGAAAGGAACCTTGTGTTAACAATCTAAGTCATTTTGTCGCTCACCTCATTTGATTGACGGTTATCTGATTTAGGTAGCCATCAAATTGTGCGTGTTTCTCTGTTGATGTGCATCACAGTGATGCAGCTATCTAAAGAGGTGCACACAGTTTGGTCTTGTGTGCGCTGCTCTAGACGGCTGTTCAAGCCGCTTGTCTGCACCGGACCATATCAAATCAGATCACCTCATCTAGGATGGCCAATGAGTGTACCAACTCTGTCCAGTAATAAATTGTATAAGACAACCAAGATTATGTTCACTCAGGTGTGTAGTATAAATTCGTACAGAACGCTCATCTGCAACATCGATTTGGTTCCTCTATCAGGGGCTGAAGATTCGGACAGGCTGGTGGAATTAGCGCAAGCGGTTTTCTGTTGAAATGTTGACTTGCTCAAGAGCTCGATTATGGATAAGTTTTATGAAACACGAGTTTGAAATCCTGTTCATATTTCTGATGAAGACAAACCACAATTAGATGTGACCACTGACCTGGATGCCTTCATCTACCCTTCTTTCTATGTCCGCGACAACCTGAACGAATGGATTGGCTGCCTTCATAGGCACAGCTCAGATTCCCAAACTCTGATTGCAATGGCTTCGAATATTGACAAGAGCGGTTTACGGTGTTGTTTAGACTAACCGAGAAATGCAGACTAAATCGGTTCAACCAATCCACTAGATGACTTTTTCAGACCATGCGCCGCAGGAACGAACAACAGTGCCCTTGCCCACGGATGTTTGAAGAAACCTCTAGTTGCATATCCTAAATACCGCACACCAAACGTGTAGATAAACACATGCAGAACGAACGAGTTGGCTTGAAATGGGGTCTAGCTTTTGAGCACGGAACGATGAGTGGCCAGTTTCTGACCAATCCAGCTTAGCAACCAGGACCATCGTGCTGATAGCGGATGAAAGATTTCAAGTCAGTAACTGGAAAACAGTTTCCCCTAAAACGATACAGATGTAATACATTATCGTTTGGGCAACACTTTAGGATAAGGTGGCTTCCCTGAGGCAATAAACTTTGCAACTGTAGATAGCCATTTTCTTTGTGGGCAATGCTTGTCTGGTTAAGCTCGCAGTCCAAGGAATTCGCGTTGGAGATATAGTACTGTGCAAATCATCAATAGTTCACGTCTGGAGTATCCAGTTCGGAGCAGCCACCACGTCGGTTGCTTGAACATATTTAATCTAGTTTACTCAGTTGGTAAACGTTACTCTGAAAGAGTCTGTAGACGATTGAAAGTACCAGTCAAAGCCATTCAAGTCAGAGTTTTGGAGCCTGCATTTTGCAGGCGAAGGTAGATAATTTAACCACCTCCATTGACAGAGCATCCTTAAGCAGGATGGACAAAAAGCAAATCATATTAGATGTCAACTGCTCTTACGGAACCAGGTTTACTGTTGTGTTGTCTGTGCAGCGTGGTGGCTACCTTGAAGTCACACATGGTGCCGCATTCCTATATGTCTGATCTCATAACCCCCTATTTACATCCTGTTAACCAATGCCACGGTTGTGATAATACAATCTGTGACACGGTCAGCCTGCAAGACATTATAAACTTATCCTTCAACATTTCTGATATTTGAAGTATCATATCCTGTGAGAACATAGATTAAATGGGTGCTCTTCAAGTTGGGTCGAAAGTTCGGCACTAAAAAAATACTAGACAATTATGGCTTTAGCCTGTACAAGGTGAACCAATCCAGGATCGTTACAATGCTACTGAAAGTCCAATTTTTCCACAAAACGGTAAATGATTTATAGAAACTGCAAGAGAATAGTCTCCATTCTCTTCTGTACTGCTAACGGGTATATTTACTAACGTGGTTTTCGTTTTACAGCACACCTATTCTACGTATTCCGTGTAGGTTTCTTTCCTAAGTAAGCATGTAGCAATATGAAAAACCTGTACGTATGGCGCGCAAGCTGTGTCTACTGCTGCGATTTCCCATTCTACTCCTTTAAATCTTTGACTTCAAGAAGTAAAAATGGAGAAGGTCTGTTTTTGCCCTCCGTAGTTTAGCTTAAGGCCTGTGGTTTTAAATGCATGTAAAACGCGTCCTAGTGCGACACTAATGTTCCTAATTCTTGGACCGTGCGGTGAAAAAGGGCATTTTTCACGCTACTTCGTACTCGTTTCGTGTAGCAATGACTTGAAAATACCGAAGGGTTTGGTCATAATCGGGAAGTTATGTCCGTACACATCCATACGACCATATCAGAGAAGATGTCGTTGTACGCAGCGACGTTAGATAAAAATTTCATATAAATTTCATTCTGGTATATATGCAAACAAAGACTAGTCAGTCAAATAATTCATCAACTAATAAGGTAGAGCGACTTTCCATCAAAAATGTTCTTGTGGGATCAGCTAAATTCATCCTCTCGCGCGGCGAATCCGCTTAGATTTATTCAGTTTTTTGTAACGTCAAGAACGTCCTTCGAAGCCAACTTATTACAGAAAAACATGTAGTGTTACTTGGTTCTTCTTCAACTTCTGTTCAAGTTTCTTACCAATAATTGCAATCTTTGGACCACTGATGTGATTTGCACAAACGAAAAGGGTAGGGACATGCACAGGTCCAAGTGACAATGGTTGTTCCTAAATTGGTGCAGCTTAGACTGAACACTTCTAGATCGTTGAGGACATGGTCTTCTGTGTAGGTTCTTACTGAAACTGTCAAGCAACTCTTCACGTGCTGTTCCACTAGCAGTAAGTTTCGGATTCCTTTGGCGATTTTTGTTTGTTTATCGCCGACTTTCGGAACGTCTTATCACTCAAGAGTAATGACTGTGTGATTCCAACTTGTTTAGTCAGATTTTCCAATCTGTAGGTGTGCATTATTGGATGTCCCAAAGAAGTTCATCAGATCCGAAGTCTGTAGTCAGCTTCTCCGTTATCTGTTGGTCGACTGGAATGGCTTGAAAAGTTTACCACGTATCCGTGCGAATATGACTCAGCGTGCGATTCCGCCGCGGAATCGAGATACAAACTCAGCTCTCGCTGGTAGTGAAATCAATTTGACATCTGAATTCTTGGGGTGACTCAGTGGAGTGACGTTTTTTGTGTGAAACACGAAATATGTTCACCGATTGTAACATACGCGGTCCTTCTGGTGCCTTGAATTCGGCTATGAAGGTGATGCCCGGATTAGTTGTGAAGCAGTGTGTGCACCAATCCCTTAAGTCGATTTTTGGTAGACTAGTGGCTCAACAATCACCGCATTTTGCTAAAGCAGAGAGATGACATGTGGCGTAATATGTCAACACGTTTCACGCAGGAATACGCAGAAGGACGACAAATACAATTGAAAAACGGTCTGCGGTTAGCAGCTTTCTCATTGTCATTGCAAACACAAAGTAAGGGTCAGAATCGTTTGCACGCCTAGCGTGGTTGATAGGTTGGTGTGTTTTAAGAAGTAAAACCGAGAAGCAGTTTGAAAAATCTACGACGTAGTTGATTTCAAGAAAATTGCCAGGGATCGGTGGCTGTGAGGTTTGGTTTGACCACTGATCCATGGGGTTTGGTAGTGACCTTAGGCGAAGCAGCTATTTTGTCTATGTTCAGACATCTGGGATGAGAGATGTTGATCAGTTTGCCTAATGTACAGGTAAACGCAACAGACAAAAAGAGAGAACAAATCCTTTGTTCCCAGGTGGAGTACAAGTGGCGCCCAACTATGCGGTGGGATAAACGCGATTTAGGCTCGAGATCGCTTTTGTATACAGAAACATCATCAATGGGTGCATACCATCTTAGCTGACTTGACTTGAGTTTACTAAATTGCATTTCACCTTTCTTGCTAATTAGTCATCTTTGAACAATCAGGAATATACTAGTCTTTACCCCGCTTTACCTATATGGTAGCTGAAACGTCTCCGGTGGTCAAAATCCGATTTCGTTTTTCTTGAATCTCATCAGTCCTCAAATTTCTATCACGCTTATTTTCCACTTAGACACCAATTTTGCGTAATTGGAGTTGTGCCCCTAACGGCAAAGAAAATTATTGTCAGTAGGATATACGCTTCTCCAATCCGAATCCCGAACCTCGGGATAGACTTGTTTCAAATGACTTCGAATGACAATGAAGTGGTTGGTGTGCACTTTACTTCCTCCAAAACTCTGTTCTGTTCGCTATCTGGTCCACTAACTCTGAAATAACTGGTCCTTATTAGGCCATATTCATGCGCAATCGGTGCGTGGCTGGGAAACGGTCCCTGATAATCGTTCCAAATCATTTTTGAATAAACTAATCGCTTTGAGTTTCCGTTCGGATGCGTATGTTCAAGTATATTTAACAAGGTGAACTCTCGAATAACTTAAAATCAATAAAATCAATACCATCAACTTACCGGCTGTACAACAAAGCATTATTCCTTCTATTATCCCTTACTTGTCACCGTAAATATTACCAGAATAACATTTGTCAGACCCAGTGGGTTCCTCACAGCAACACTATCAATCGGTCTATAAGCTTGCTTTTCGGACTCAACTCTCACACTTTCAGTGCAGAGCGAAATGAGTCCTATGAGATATCATGTTTTTCGATAGAATAATGCCAAGTAAAAAATCAAATGTCCCATAAAGTTGTACATTGGTAAAAATGGCAGTCCATCTCATTGAAGTGTCATCCTTAAGAGTTCATCACCGAAACGCTTTCAAATCTGTCCTCCGAGTGAGTTGAATTTTTCGAGGAATGCGGAAATAGACTGGTTTAAAAAGAATACGGACTTTTGATTTGCTGCGCCACAGCACCAGAGGCAAGGACATGCAAATTGTCATATTTTTGAAGCAAAACACTTGTTTGCAGTCTCACATATCGACATTAGGTGCCAGAAAAATATCCATCTAACTGCTTTTCCACCATGTGGATTTTTAGTCTTCAGCTCGTGTTCAGTTAACAAAATTCACTTCCCATAAGGTTTCTGAAAGCTGTTCGGCAGCCAACGACCTGTTTCGCCCTTCTTGGGGCTCATCAGGTAGGCGCAGTTTCCGAGTTTCCGTCAACCTTATGTTCTACTTGAACCCAAATTGTACGAAATTAGCGAAATACACTCATTTGCATACCAATTTGGTTCTGACGGTAGACTCACCTGGAACCCAGCTGAATCTCTTGTTTATGTTATTCTTAAGCAAACGAATGTGCCAAGCTAATTTCTCCTGGTTCACTATAAGCTTCGTAATGTCCAGCATTCAGGCGGCATTGCTTTTGCGGCAGTGCCTATATCTCCCGATGTGAACTAGAAACCAGCTTTGACCGGAACTATCACGCGTCGTTCTCCGATTTTAGAAGGAGCTGTCTCAACCGGCCAAGAATGCACTCAAAACTAACCTGTACCCTTCTGGACTTCTTACAGTAGATGAATAAATCACGCTGTCATTACACTGTTGGTGTGTTTTGCGCGAATAGGTACTGAGAGGATCTTTTGTGTCAGCTTGATAGTGTAGTATAAAGAGAGAATCACGGAAGATTCTGTTAAATTCGGCTGTCTCCTGTTGAAACCAAATTTGTGTGCAGATGAGAGTATTTTTTGAAACCTGTCTAATCTGGGTCCAGGGAGAACGTAAGTTTGTGGTACACTCATGGGTTGCGCCTACCTAATGAGCCCTAAGAAGGGCGAAACAGGTCGAGGGCTGTGGAGGAGTTTTCAGCAACCTTATGAGCATCGTGTTACCTTTAGGCGAATAACATTCAGTTTCGTCCTTGAACCCGTGAGGGTTAAAATACATATTTCTCGGCTGATCCCGGTAAAGTGAAGTTTGGTTTTGAGAAACTGAATAGATTTCTTTTGACAATCCTATCAATGTAAGCTGACGGTTCTCACATTATTCATATTTTTGGTTAGTAGCATTTGTCGTCCGATTGCTTTGCACCTTTCTAAAAGAAATTGATTTAAAAGACTTACCGACTGACACCATAGGTTCGCAAAAGGTTTTGATTTATACCTTATGGTTACCATGACTGTGATCACGTGACCGACTGTAAACAGCGTCTGTTTAGCAACTGTTGTTTTTCGTCTTACTATAAATCTTTGCACGTTTTACGTCCGCGACTGAACATAGCAGGAGAACTGTTGACAGACGGTGACATATGTCTTTCTTTTCCTCGAAAAGAGACAATCGGATCAGTGTTTCAAAAATTCCGCATGTTTATTGAACACTATTAAGTTCGAAATCATATTTATCGAGGCATCATAGTATAGTGAGGAAAATTGTAGAGAAACAGTTTATGCGAATGAGAGACGAGGATGACCGTGATGCACAACGTGTGTGAAAAGGGTGAGCAGAACCACTTACTGTCGCTCCGTCCAAATGTTTGTGGCTCGTTGGCGTTTGCTGGTGGTTGGTCAGATGGCGGTTGATCTGTTCGCCCAGCTTGGGAAATAGCTTGCAAACGTTTCATTCCTGGTCGAGGAGACATCGTCAGTTCGCATCTTTAGTGTTCGTCAACTGCGCTCTGATGATGTCTTCTACTGTAAATGAGGCGTTCGAAAGCTAATTGCCGAGCTCGGCGAACAGAGCAGTGGCCACCCGATCAACCAATGGAACTAGTTGTGTCCATCAGCTTTACTGCACCAGGAGGACAAAATGAAAATCGACAGAAAAATGGCTAAGAACATCGCTCCCCTGTGAGTAGAAATCAATCAGCCGAGAGCCAAATGAAGCAATCGATTCAACGTAATTAATAGTGAGTCAAAGACGATCGGTCATTCACTTATCCGCATGTCAAAATAATGTTGACCAGTTTAAACATTACAGTATGAGCGTGGCGGAATTTCCCATTAGGAACCTATTACACAAATTTGCGACTTGGGCAACGCGATTTGGAAACGGGTTCCTCTGTCACCCCTATGTATCCTTAAAGAAGCTGATTGATTGAAGTACGTCGTCGCTTGATAATAAACATAAGGGTACAACGTCACAACAGAGTTAGCATCCCAAGGGAGACAAAATTCGAGATAAGCCGTTGTTGACCTGACAAAGTTACCGTTGTGACGGTTCACACTGAACTATTAGATCAAGGTGAAAGAAAGAGCAGGGTTTGTGCGACGGAAGAAGATATCTAGGCGTGGTGTACTAAAGCGTCAAACAGCAGAAAAACCTTCAAAAATCCACAGGTGACAGAAAGCCGTTCTTTAATTGGAGGAGTATATCCACAGAAGTAACACTGATTCCAGCAAACCACTCAAGAGGCACGATAAGAACGATATGATTACCACCAGACTTCGTGCTGACTGATAACCCATTGCACATTTACGTCGTCTACCTCCCAACTTATTCGGACATGGATCTTACTAGTGAGAAAGCTATGTGGGAAAATTCATCTTATGCGAGTGCTACTCACAAACAGTGTATGTGTTTGCAAGACTCTACACTTGCAGGCATACACCCACTTATCACTCTGGTATGCACATTCAGTTGCATGGAAACATCACAAACGAGAGATTCAGCTGGGTTCCAGGTGAGTCTCTAGCAAAACCAAATTGATTTGTAAATGAGTGTATTTCTTAAAAATAGATTCCTTTTCCCGAGAAAAGTTTGGGAAACCACCGTGTGGTGAGAAACCTTTCCACTCTAGCACAAGACCAATTTGAAGTTTCGCTGTGTGGGAATTAGCCAGAGCGTCAAGACCACCCTGTGCGACAAAGCTCCACGTCATTCCTGGTATGTCAACTTCGTTCTTTCAAAAATGAATGCAGAAGACGGTTAAATCTTGTGTGAATGCTATCGTCATTCCTGCATTTATCACTAACAAAAAGTCAACATGAGAAGACAGATTCGGCTGACTTTGAAAGGAGGGGTTTAAATACATAGAGTATTGGCGAAAAGACAACACGCTTGCGTGTGGGCCCGTATAACCGACCTCACATTTGGTGGACGAGTGCTCTACCAAATGAGCTAACGGGGGTGCTTGTTTGTTAATCCCACCTAGGTACGTGAATGTCACACGTGGCGTCTAATGGACCATTGTGGGAAACACAAAAGGACATCGCCAGCTGTTTTCAAAGAGGTGTGATGATTTAATCTAATGTTCAAAACGCGTTAGTGTTATACGTTGTTCTACATCTCAAGCGGTTGTGGCTAGTTGCTACAGCATCCGTCCGATGAGTGTGAGGTCCAAGACACACCAAGGCGTGTCCTGTCGCCCATCCAGTTTTTCGTCTCGTTTTGGGCGTGGCAACAAACCCAAGCACACATTTACATACCCGAGACACAAAGGAATCTTTTTGGCCACTGTCAAAACTTCGACGCTGGTGACATTTCTCGTAGGCAAAAATAAACATACATGATCATGGCTTTCCCTCCGATGATCTTCAGTCTTCGCTCGTCAGATTTCCTCCAAACAATCCAGTAGTATGCTCGATAAACCGAGCATGTTTACCCAGAATAGTCTTACGCTTTGCAACGTCAAACTGCGTCGTTATATACGTCTGTCTCTGCAGCGAAAATACAACTTGACACCACCACGTCGGTTTGTAGTAATGACGGATCACGATGAATTTCGTGGCATCGTTGAATCTCGCTGACCTTGGTATCACAACAACATGTTTAAGAGGCACGCTAAAAGCAAAGAACCTCCCCATCCGTTTGTGGCAACCGAAAACTGCTCATGTGTTACGCCAAAGCCTGTGATAAGACAAGCAAAGCAGACTAACAGGTATTTATGTTATAGGAAGGATGATAGTTTTATTTTTCTTCAAAGCTAGCAGGTTCTTTTTCGGAGCCAGATGACATCTTGGAAGATAATCATTAGCGAATGTGTTTAGTATCTGTAATAGAGTGAATATCATTTGGACGCAGTGTTTGATATGTGGAAGTGGCCCATCGGTCACAGTCTGATGCAATATTCCACGTCTATGCAGTTGGACAAATCAAGCAGCGTCTGAAAAATCATTGTATGAAGCAAGGAGTTTGAGGAAACCATACTCTGTTAATGACTCTGTCGGTTTGAACGAACAACTGCACCGTCTTGGAATGAAATCGTTCGATACTTACGACCACTGGTTTTTTAACGTGGTGGTTGCATCTGAAAATAGTAAACTAAACTGTAGAAAAGCTTGTCGCCCAAACACGCCTTGGAATTCGCTGATTATTGATGCCATTAGAATGTTATTGCTGAATGAAGAGAACAGGTCCAATTAATGTAGGATTGGGTCTTAGATATGTAAAAACAAAGCCACTAAATTTTTCGACTGTTTAAGAGATGGCACAGAGAGATTCCAGCCTAGAAACAATTCACCATGATTACAAGTGTCCTCGTATTTGTAAACGTTTCACATCCAACAATCGCATCTGTCTGCATCCGTCTGCATTTATTTGGGGGCGCAAACGTTGGTACCTTTAAATACTAAGTCATATTAAGGCAGAAAATTCCCCTACGTTGTTTCGGTATGTGGCAAATACCTACTACTTGATGATTATCATTTTTAATGAACCAAATTCTGTCAGCATTATAGTTGCTATGTTTTTGTCCAAAACTTTCGAAAAACTCAACCATCCTCAGTATCCGTACGAGTCGGTCAAGAATCACAATGGAATACAGGCTTAAAATCGTCGTTTCATTTTCCCACACACCAAATATTTGCCCTCCAAATGCTTTTCAAAAGACCTTCACACGCATGCAAATAAACTCACGGGATTCACATGGCGTGCTTCAGTGAACGGGGGCAAATTTTATCATTTGGATCCCAAGATAATAAATTATTATGTGAGTGGTATTCCCGTGGTAAGGGCCAACCGTATTCTGGATTAATTTCCAGTACGGCTGCTGCGATTTCGTTCTATTACTGATAAGATGGTTCACTTATGAAATACCTGAATGCAAAAAGTTGCCGTACACCTAAAGTGACAGAAAATACCCTAATCTCACACGTGAGTTTACTGAATCCACACACATGGCTATCCCTTAACGAATTCTTATTCCCGAAGCTTTAGAAAGCAATTTTTTGATCTTCAATGTTATCAACGCTAAAACTGAAGCAGTCGGACCAACGACCAAAAGCGTATTTCCATTCCTCCGTGGTTGTATTCCATAAGGCACCAAGCTACTTATCACCCTCTAAGTAGCCGATAATCAAAATGATCAATCGCGGATCGGCGCGCATGCTTGTTAAGCGAAAAGAAGGACAGTTGTGGAATTTTCCTCTTACGTGATTGATTCTACTCTGGCAGTGGTTTGTATTATCTGAGACGTATAACTAGCTATGAGTGGAATGGGATGTATCAAGGTTAATTAATTTTTCGAGAGATACTTCCTGTTAGTCACCAGATCATTGCTCTGGCGTTAGAACACCCATAACAAAAGGCTAATGCGAATTTTCCGAACTGCTTCAAAGTCATGAAGCAGTGGTTAGTCAAACAAAGCAACATGACTAGGCCAAGAATGCCATTAATCTGACCTTTTGGTTTCAAAATGGAAAATGTGGAATTTCCTCCTAACATAAACACAACGTTTTTGAACAGTTTTATTGCTCAACGTTTCGGTCACCTGGAATAAATTCCATCAAGGGCAAAATGACCGAAATAACGTAGACAAGTACACACTCACCAACTTGTACCACCACTAAAATAATGAACGTTTTGTGCGCTATCCTGATTGGTCAGTTCCATATTTGACCGTTTGGTATGTGTGGAGGATGAGTGTTGAGATTCCCTTGACGCGGAACTTTGAGTGACGCGTAAGTTCGACAATCCCGAATATCAAACGGAAGAATTGGGTTCGAAATTCTACGGTACTATTTATATAAGGGTAAGCAAATGTGTACAAAAAACCTCAATTGTTCACGTTCGTAGCGTCAACAAGTGCTCGAGTCTGTCACTGACCAGCACAGTGCAGTGTCAACGTCAGCACACCAAACAACGGCGAGCAGAATGATGGCTCAGTAGTGTGGGTTGAGGTCGTCCCTTCCAACGACAGTCTCGTGATTCTCATTGGCCGTGCGATCACACGTAACTCATGAGAAAACAAGGCAGGCTCAGCAAACGGGTCACGAACGCGCATGGGTAAGTAGGTCAGCTGCGCACATTCACTCACATTCACACATGCTAATACACAAGTGTCGGACGGGACGGCCTCTGTGGCAAGGTGAGTGGCGGGTACAGATGAGCGAAACAACTGGAGGTCAAAAGTACATAGGCGGAGTAAGGAAATGAATGAGGGAATTATCGTAAAGTCAAGTCAGATTCAACAATGAGGGAGTTACGGGTGCATATGTATGTTTTTACTCTTGCTCAGTCCTGTCCAAACCGCAGTTAGATACTAGCCTTCGATTCGGTTGAGAATGAATGGCTATAGCGTCTGCATAACAAGGTTCTGCATATCGTTGTGCATTGCTATGGGGTATTCTGATTTGATCGAAGGGTATCGAGTGGCTCTCTGTCAGCGCACGAAGTGCGACTACCGAGTTTTTTTCAGTTTATGGAGCCAAATGATACTCTGAATGAAAAGAGACACCCTGATTCCAAACTGCTGCGGGTGAAGATGGTTTATTGCCCCATCCACAGAATAGGCTACCATGGTGAATGCATTCAAACTTTGCACCGTTATTCACCTCCAACTTTCGCCAGAATGCTGACATCATTTGAAAAACAGTTTAGAGTGATAGGCTATAAAAGACAACCCAGTCTTTGTAGACGGAATAATATGCATTCAAATGTGAGTGCTTGTGGTGAACTTCTAGACTACAGGGCAGCGGAAGACGAGTCTTTATCGTGCTTTTTCAATCATAACCAAAGGCAAAAAGTAGTAATCTGGTAAGCAACAAGAAAGATCTTTCGAAAAATCAATGAGCTTACATTCCACACATACTGAATTATGCGTATGAGGTCATATAGGTGACTGTCCAGAAGAGAATCACTCACGCAAAAGTAAAATTTCCTGCTTTCCGACTAGATACGGTAGCGAGCATGCCCGCCGATCCGCAAGTAATTATTTCGATACTGAAAACCCAAGGTAAGCAACCCTGTTTTACAATGTAAATAGTTCCATAAGCACTTCTTATCAAACGTCATCATTTATAACGGGACCGCACATTCTAGCAAAAAAACGCACTTACAGCAGACAGGTGTTGAGGGAAAATGGTTGAGATTAAGTGAGGGTTTATCAGCAGAAGATCAGAAGTGCATTAAAAGGTCGTATGGGTGACCTTTGTGTCCACGTGGTTGATGGTCGATAGTCAAAGATTTTTAAATGAAGGCCAAAAGGTTTGACATCCAGATATTTTGGTTCATTAGTATTAACAAAATGGTAGACTAATCCAACCACTTTATGCGTTTCCAATAAACAGATCTGAGTACCCTGGATGAGTTGATCAGTAGACTAGTTCCGAAAAACGAAAACACGGAAATGTAAAAGTCCCTTATTAGTATTTTTGGATATATCTTGCAACTTTTAAACAGGACACAATAAGAACATTCTAACATTTTAATGAAATTGAATATATTCAAACTTGGTACCCCTCACCCTCGAAAACAATCTCCAACAGGAAACACCTCCACCCTTGAAATGACTTATTGCATTTGATCTCTCCCAAAGAGACAGGCCGCCAAAACAGAGGAAGAGACATTTTCCGGTTTCTTAACTAGTCGGCTTATTCTCCTAGACGAGATGTTAAACTGGAAATATCCTCTGTTTTTATTGGAGTGGCACTTTAAAAAATTCGTGCAATAAACGTAAGTGGATTCCTTTTGACGGCTTGGATAGCTTTGATTACACATGCATCCCTATTTTCTAGAACTTTCAGAAGTTTTACCACAGATTGAGGGTAACACCGCTAAAAGATAACGTGAAGCACAAAAGACAACCCAATAGTTCAGGATTTCTCAATAAGGGAATACGTATTTGTGATGTGGTGAATCTTGTTTTCTTTTAGCTTGACGAAACAGCACCAGTGCTCCACGGACAAGAAGACTAGTGTACAGGCCCACCATGTTGTACTGGTATGTTGCCACTGTTTGGAATATTGGCAGCTCGGATGCGTTTGTTGGTGGTCGATCTGTTTACTGAGCCTCGCAATTGGCTTGCAAAGCTTTAGTCACCATTCTGGGAGACACCATCAGTACGTGCTTGGGTGGATGGTTTCTCTCTTCGCGTTCGGTCTAATGTAGGTTTTTAAGCATTATCTTGAAACCCCTAACGTGATTTGCCGTCCGAAGGCTACCTTACTAGTAGCTGGGCTGATGAGTTTGTTGTTTGTGTTGTGTTGTGTTGGTGTTGGTGTTGTTGTTAGACACTTGTTCGTCTGTCACCCGTCTCTACTATGTGTACCTTTAACCTGATTGGTTCAAGCCCAATGTGCCGTTTTTCTGCCTGTGTCTGATTGGCTGATTTTCACAACTCGCCGCAATGCTTCCATTTGTTTGGCCTGTTTGGTTCTTGGGCTTATTGGCACTTGTTCGGTTTGTTTCTGAGAGTTCTGCATTCTGGTCCACTTGTCTTTTGGCTTTGGATATCTACTAGTTCTACTGGTTTCTTTTTTCACCTCCGGAGTTCCTTTGTCTTCAAAGGTTGATCGGTCTCAGCGGGTTTGTTTACTGCCTTGCCAGTCGGTTATCAGGCCTTCATAACTTCGCCTTCCCTCTTTGTTCATGCTTTACCCAGTGTGTTAACACTGTTACAGTTAAATTCTTATACTTCTTGGGTTTTTATACGGATACTGGTGGGAAATGATTGTGCTTTCTAGTAGCAATTGTGTTCGGGTTAACGTTTTTCTCCTCGTACGTCCCACATACTTTGTGTGTCCCAATTCTGAATTGAAGTTTATGAGTAGCGTAAATCTTCTCCACCGTGTCATGTTTCCTCTGTAATTACGATAGTGCTGTTTGCGATGTGTTTGTAGGTCCGTAGGCCACTCTTGTGTAAATAATTGTAGTACCTGGATATTCATCGCAGAAGTGTTCTTGGGGTACGGTAGTGTAATCCGGTTTGTCCAACTGAGTTCCACTTTCTCATGAACCTCCGAGGAAATTTCCTTGGGTAACCGTTTCTTTGGAAAACTTTGTACAGTCTTTCCTTTTTTCTTACCTTGGATTCAGTTGCGGGCAGTGTGCTTCGTTTCACTCAACCATTGTCTGAATGCAGCTCTGATTGTGGAAGTTCGTGCGAATGCTGCTGCAGTTTAGACCTAGGTCCGGATGCGCTGCCTTCCCGTCTGCTGTATTTCTACAGAAAGAGGAAAGTTGCAAAAACCAACCAATCAGCTACATGAAGAGAAACCGCCAATTGTGAACCAATGAGGACACGCCAAAATAAACATGTAACCAGTAAGAATGAGGGACGGATGATCAGGCGATTGGATGACGAAACCAATCCACAAAGCAAGGCGTGAGGAAGATGGACCAGTCGGAGATGAGTAAAAATGAGTAAAATGGATAGTCGAGCACAACTCATCAAAGATCACGAACGGACAAGTCTAACTACGAGTAGGGTGAATTTCCAATCATGAATTTCCAATCATGACAGGGGTTAAACATGCACTTTAAAAAACTATACAAGTGCAAGCACTATGAGAGAAACTACCCACCCAGCCCCGCACTAATGATGTCTCCCCAAATGGTGACAAAAATCGTACAAACGAATTTCCAAGCTCGGTGCACCGATCACCAGCTGCCTAATCAACTGCAACTGGCATACGAGTGACGAATTTGCAGCTGCAATAAAGACGTGGACAAGATCTAAAGTCCTATGCTCACTGCCACGAAAGCTTTTAAAAACACCCAGACACAAGCTAAACTTTACCGCGTCAATGAAAGACACACCAGATACGGTTGTATTTGTCTCCTCGACCGCGAGAGAACATTGCTGCAGAGAAATGGTTCTGGGATCCCAAGGAGGGGAAAAGTTCGAACATTTTAGGTACATGCAGCTACCACTATTGGAAGATTGTTTCCGTCAATTTATCGATCGCGTTCGCAAGTCTGTCTCCCAAAATCCTGACAAACAAAATAACACCCCAAAACAAGTGGATGTACTGGCATTTATTCACCTTCATTCTAACTGGAGCACACACGCGCGTCAGCAGACTTCGTCCACTTTAGAATCCATGTTCAGATCACCATGACTGGCCTAGGAAAAACAGAGCAAGCGAATCCGATCGTCTTGAAGCATGTGTATGTCTAACCACCATGTGGGCTGTTTAGTGTAAGCTTGGATTGACCACTCAGTATGTGTCCACGAACCTTGCCAACCAATTTAACTAGGGTTATTTATCCAAATGTCTTAAAAAACCCTTGGTGTTCAATCCTAAAAACAAACATAGGAGAGGTCTTGAGGGCCTTCCATCTGAGAACTAGTCACTCAACTGGACATCCAATAGCTAATAACGTCATGTGAACTACGTGAATGAAGGATAGTGGCGCCCTATTGCATCTCAGTGAAGTGTACTTATACTACTAACCAAAAACTCATGGCTGAATGGTATAATATGAAACTATTAACAGTAAGGATTCGAGTTTGAATCTCTCCAGAGATTTGTGGGGGTGTACGCTGTGGTGTTTCTCAACAAAGTTGAAACACTTGGATAATGTCTGGGGACTCTTTTGTACGGATTGGTTTGATCCGAAATTAGAAATCCCGACCAAAGTAACACTTCCAAACAGAGACTTGTGTAGAAGCGAACCTAACAATAGCTGTCTTCTACGGATCGCAAAAATATTGCGCAATCATCTCAACCAAACATTTCTGTCGCCCACATGTTTCTGAGCTACCTACCGACTAAAAGGGAAAAAGGTCTTGGTTTTACAAGACAGAGGTTGCTGACACGTACATCTTCCATACATTTGAATACTTGTTTCAGGTGTACCTTTTCTACTGTCTTTGCTGAAAGCTACTTTATCACTTTGTTGTCATTATGAATGGGTATCGATCCGTTTGCATTCTGTTGCTCAACTTGAAATGTATATAAGTGAAGGGTGTGCAAAATAGTCTTTTACTATGATTATTACTTTCTGCCACTAAAATTTTGGTTGCAGGTTCCAGAATGGAGTTTTGATTGATATTAGAATAAGTTCACATGTGGAGCGTCGTCTGTATTACTCTTTCATACGTATTAGGCAAATATGTATGTAGAACGGAAAGGCATCTCTCAGCCTGTGTTGCAGTATACCTGTCCAACTGGGTATTTACCTGATCCATTCCAATACTGAAAAGGCTAAGAGAATCGCAAAAGCGTACAAAAATCCTCCTAGATCTCCAGTCATCAAAACAATTGGCGATGGTTTTACTGAACAGTAGTTGTGACTATTGGACGCCTCAAACTCAGTATGTGTTTCCAGATACTTCTGGGTTTGACTTCACCTTGCTAGAGGTAAAATCCCTGGATCCAACTTTATTCACATCTCTTTCTTTCTCTCTCTCTCTCTCTGGCTCTCTGACTCATTTTCATCCAAACCTTTGTGACCTATCATCATGTCCCACTGTTGATCTTTTATGGCCACTTTCTTCAAGTCCCATGGAACTCGGCTACTGTAAACGTACTCTTCACGCGTAAAACAAGTATTACGATCACAATACACCATTGAAATGTGGAAATCTCTAAATTTTGAACTCCTGTAGTCTCAAAACATTCATCCTCGTTGAGTGTTTCAAAATGTTGTCACTGGTTAAACTACAATTCCGCAAGAGAGGTCGCTTTACAACTGGTTACTTTCAAAAGAAGATAATTGTCTCATATGTGGCCCTGATTCCTAGAGTATTAACTCCTCCCTTCACCAGTCGTATCAACATTGACCATGGAACACCAGGCCAGAATGGAGAGTTATCAGTTTTATTGTGCTACTTATTAACTCCGAGTAGTTAATTGTTTGCTGAGGACTAACTGGAACTGTTCTCCCTGTTCTTCAGTTTCTCTGAACGGTCTACTGCCACCGGAGCTCTCATTTGCGTCACGAATGGGGAAACCTGTTCCAACTGCTTGTATTCAATGGAGAACGTGGGTTTTCACGGTATTCATCACGGCGACCATACTGCTGCCGACGGTGATCCCATCGAGTATGTTTTACTGTCTGGTTATTTTTTCAATTGGTGTGAGCCAGACCAGGGGAAAAAGAAAGATACATCGACCTTTTCAATCAGAACTAACAACGGTTCTGCGGCAGCAGATGGATAGTGGTTACCTATAGCGCACTTCTAACCGAGTTTTAGTTTGGGCATTTCGACACCGAGGTGTGCGCATACTATTTCAGGAAGTCGAAAATTATTCGGACTGTTAGGCAAACTAATGCGCACCGTAAAAAAATGGATTCCAAAGAAGCAAGACTAAGGCTATACAAAAGTCAATGTAAAAAACACTGCGTGTTCTCAGTTGGAGAGAATGTTAGTAGCTAAGGTTGCTGTGATGGCCGTTGGTTTGTTCACTGAAGTGGGTAATTTGGTTGCATACGTTTCATCACCAGTCGAGGAGACATCATCAGTGCTTCGTGAGCGGACCAAGAGACGGGACTCACTGTGGAGGCAAACAAACATCATAGGGGGTACCTGGAGAGGTCAAGTTTAAAAAGTTATCCGGAAACCTACAAATCAGGAGACAGGTCAATCAAAAGGCAAATAGGAATGCTCACCCAAACGATCAATGGTCGGTCAAGGTCAACCTGGGTGACCACACCGTATGTCAGTCCACGCACGCGCAACAACCACCAACTTCTACTTACAATACATTGACGATTTCACCTCGACTGGTAATAAAATGCTTGCACCCAAATTGCCCAGCTCAGTGAACAAACCAACCGTCATATTGCGTATTCATAAGCAAGGAAGAAAGATTGGTGCTGGAATGTTCGAGCGGGTACATCCAATATGGATCAGTACACCCAGATTGCAGAGTTTGCTAAAGCTCTATAGAGAAGGAATATACCTACGTCCAACCTTGGGTGTGCGTAATTCACCCCAACATGCACTAGCACACTGGCTGATAGGGCCTGTTAAAAAACAGCTGACCAACTACAGTCTCTGATTCCTTAGCACAACCGACTCGGTACTGAAGATATACGCTTCAAATTTGGTGGTCCTATTTGCCGTCAAAACGAGGGGAGTAGCTATTGGGGTCCACATTGTATTCAATTCCCCCCGATGGGCAGATTAGAGTACAACAGTCTCAGTCATGTCAAACAAAAGAATGCTTTACTATGCGAGATAATTTGATGCAATTTTCCGCGTCGTCGAATACACAGATGAACCCAGTCGTTTCTTGGATATGTTTAGTCAGGCACATAGAATATAAACATCACAGTCGAAGAAGTGGGTTCAGCCTTACCCTTCCCCTGTGTGCACTTTTGAAACGCCAGGATTGTGATCCTTGTCAGGCAACATTTTTTCCAAAAGATACAGAGAAGTCACCGGGTTAATTTTTGCTTTTGTACCACACAAACGGAAGCGCAACGTTATACGACGTGTAAAAGAGCGAGCTGGAAAAATACGCACTTGAATACACCAGCAGTGGAACTGGTATACTTCAAAAATGTCTCGACGCAGACCGCCTAGCCATAGCCATTCATCAACAAGGTCGTGTATAGAATTGATCGAAGGAACGCACGACCTCTTGTGAACAATAAAGTGGTTTTCGTGCTCCTCCTTTGTAAGGAAGACACAATGAGCGAGCTTCCGTTTCACCAATTTACAATGGCTTTGTCTAAATCACTTAGCGAGGCTAAACCTACTCTAAATGTTTTCATCAGTTCCTGATGTTCCTTTACAAATTGGGATCAGTGTTTTGTGGCTTCATTTTTCATGCACTCGTTTTCTGGCCGCTGTGATTTAGTCCACATGGACAGCAGGGCGTTTGATCCTATACGAAAGCAATCTCGTGCTGCTTGGATGAACATGGGTAGTGTTAGATCTGGTTACAGTGCTGCCTTGTCAAATTTGTGACACAAACTACCTAAGATAGACGTAAACAACGCTTTTCGAGGCAACTAGAATGTGCCCAGGACAAGATCTTAGGTCTTCAGGCATCGCCAATCGATCAAGGCAGAAACTGTCGCCATTTTGCTCAACATCCCAAATCCTCGCAGTCCAGAGAAGTTTTCACTGCCTGTCCGGCTGACGTGCTCTCAACTGCATCCAGATACCCTATGTATCCACAAGCTACGTCCTCTCACACTGAACAGAATTTATATCAGATGACTACTTACGACCATATACACTGACTAGAGTCGGAAGCTGTTCAGACTGCTGAACAATGTTGAAAGCCGACATCACTGAATGTTCCAGTTCTAACTGCCCTTACTTGTTGCTCCGAATCAATACAGGCAGTCTGGATGGACGATAATATATATTCGAGACCCAAAATATCAACTCAAGAAACCGAAAGAAGTTCGAAATTGAGTAAAAGTTCTGCATTATTACAGGGGAAATCCGGGTTCCTGGCAATTGAGTGACGTTCTTTCACCAGCACTGGTTGTTCAGATTAACGCAGGGACAACAAGAACATCTTCCATACCATCACGGCAGCTGTGGCCGAATTTTCTTGAAAACCCAAGCAGGAGGTATTCACGGAGGAAGCGTCAGAGACTACGCCATCCGATTGACAAACTCTAGCTGTTTGCAAGGAAATAAAAAAAGGCTTGACCAGATGGTAAAACCTCGGCATAATCAGGTTCTAAACTGGAGAGTAATCAATTTTTTGTGTAAATGTTTTGCGTAAATATTGCAGTTTTGTCACGGGACACACCATGAGTGCAGGAAGCCTAAAGAGGAGGTTTAAAAGCTAGCAGTTGACTTGATTTTTACCAATTAGCTACATTTGTACTAAATTCGTACTGCCAACTACTACACCCTTTGTGCTTCCTTTAGCCGATCACAAACAGATAACGCATTCACTTGCGAGAAGCCATGCAAAATGCACCAAACTTCTCCGTGGAGAAAGATTACATGTGTTCCGGATGGGAATTTGGTCTAAAATGAGCCGCGAAATCGGAATTCACGCTGTCCAATTAACGACAGCTTAGTGTTGACAGCATTTCAATTTGCGGACGGGCCGGATATACTACTAATCTTGCGTAAGTAGTTGAGGTAAATTTCGTCATGCAAGACCAGCACCGTGCGATATCGGCCGTGGAGAGGCGCTTCTACGGTTTAGGTGATCTTTTTCGATCACAGCACATGTGCATAACATCAAAGTTCCCCATATATAAAAACTAACAGTGTGTGGAGTCTGAATAAATAAGCCTAAATATTTGACAGTGCAGGAGTTGACCACACAGGGTTGTCGAATTGATCATATCACCGAGTCATATCCCAAAAAATATAACTTCCGGCAATAATAAATATGTATCTGACCATAACGTAAAGGAATTTTGGAGCTTGGATAGCTTTAAAGATGCATGGTTCATCCTGAGATGTAGTGGAGCCAATTTCTTGTAACTTATTAAGGCGTTTGGTTCGAGCGCCGAATCAAAATAATCGGTCGTCCGTATTTTTGTTTTGGTCCGCAGGGGCTCAGTCATCTGAGGTTAGTCCTACGCAAAGAGGGCAGTATCTAGAAAGTTTTTATGGAGTTGGTCCCTTTCCGGTTGAGGAGAAATGGCGCACAATTCTGACTGACATTGGACGCCTCTGTGGCTTTCAGCACGAAGTGTCGTCTCCTTGGGGAGTCTCACGATAGGGGCTTATTGTGATTGAATGATCCCAATGAGTATAATCCATGTGATGTCCCTCCTATGAAAAATCTACCGGTTTTTCGGCAAGCATGCCATTTCCAGCAGCAAATATTCGAACAATAGCCAGCGGTCTTGAAACAAAAACACTACACTGTAAACAACCTTACCAGCAAATTCAAACAGTCATGAGTCTTTTGCAATAGCATTATCTCTTTCTTAGCAAAGTGCTGTGTGCCCCTTCAGCTTTAACTAAGGAAACTTGCTCTCCTTATGGTATCCTAAAGTTTCATCGTTTTGAAGCTGCCATCTTGCAAGATAATCTGGCAGGAGGTTCTCGCTCTTGTCGTTCACCAAAGTGTACATTTGCGTCAGTCGGACAAAGGCCAGGACAAACAGTCGAGAATACGATGTTAGGCTGACGCTTGTTGGTTCCTGGTCCTAACAACATGCACTCATCGTCGCCAATTTCCTCTCTCACCCTTCTGTAAGGAGGTCGGTTGATCATTAACTGAGTCACCAGCTACAATTCTCTTGATACAGACAAATCATTTGAGTTGTGAGTAATGACCAGGTCACCGAACTCTATACAACTTCCACTATTCCAAAACGAATGTTTAATCCATCCCCATCTTCTACAGTAGGAAAACCGCCAAGTTTTCAAGTGAGAATTTCCAGACTTGGTTTGTGTACTACGTAGGTAGGTACAGTAAAGCCCCTTGTAAGTGTACACTTCTAGGTCACCCTGTCCATGTGATGATCACTATCAAACGATTCAGCCAAACTTCTGCTGTGACCTTTTTAGGATGTTTAAATTTGCAACACCATATATAATGTCTACCCCTTGAAACGGTTGTCTTCGATCGGTCGCCTTAGCGAGGACCTATTATTGTCAGAATCAGAAGATTCTGTTCACACAGGATTCTCCCAAGCGGGCTATCTTTACACCCCATTTTAGGGTATGCATACTGATATGCTATTTTACCACAAAGTGACCAATAGATATCAGATTAACAACAAGGAAGCGAATATAAACTTGCCGATTTAAAGTAATTCTCGGCATGCCCAGTAATTGTGTTGTGGTCTAGGCAAAAATGGCAATAAAATGTAAATGATCGAACCCTTAAGAGTATAGTTGTAATACAGTTCATGTTATTCCGGAGAGGGAGTTTCCAGAGGAAATATTTTCTACTGAACAAAAAATGATTCCACTAGACGTTGTTGTTATTGAAATATGTCGGCTTCAATCAAAATATGTCGGTCTTTGACCGAGTGGAGAGAGAAGGGACCCAAAACTGGCAAGTATAAAGCAAGAAGGGGCGAAGGTGACTACGCTTTGATGCCTGACCTAATATTTACCTGAAGCATGGAGGCCGATCCGTCATCCAGTTATTCAATGGATGGTACACACCCTAGTGTCGACGGCACCAATGGGGAAGACAATCTACATAGCCTTGGTTGCCATGAATCCAAGAAGGTCACCTGCATGTCCAAAACCTGTGCCACTCAGTTAATAAACAGAAACGGGTTGACAAGACACTGAAAGTTGGATTCCATCCATCAAAGGAATTTAACCTATGCTGATAAGCCGGTAGGCAGATAGGTAGGTTGTGCATTGGGTGTCAGGGCTCATCATCAGGGAATATTTTTCGATTCACGAGGGATATTTGAACCCGCAACCTTCCAAGCAGCAGCTGAGCGGCCTACAAAAAAAAATCGCCTATTCCTCCTCACAGAGACTCATCAGGTGAACGTGGGTAAGTTGGGTCAGGTAATCCTTTGTTTGATATTTTCAAACTGTTAACCACAGTACGGCGCGTCCGCCCAAACTGTAAGCCAGTTGGTATCGTAACACTCCAATCTAAGTTCATCTGATACAGTATACTCAGAACCAAAAGTCGGCACTGGACACACTAACCATCAAAACAGCCTTGTACAAATAAGCCTGGAAAATTCCCAGTCTGGGGAGCAGCAGTCTAAAATGAAGTCCACGAATTCTTAGTGGAGTCAATCACACAACTGATTATCAGCTCGGGGCCGAACGGTTCACCTTTCAAACTACTAGCTGGGAGGTCGCCGATTGGCTACTTCCCGGAGTTTCATGAGAGGCGCACAGACCATGATTCTCCAGAATAATGAAACAGCTGTACAGCTTCTCGAATTTTCAGTAGAGAATAGCCTCGCTTGCAGGACCAAATCACCATCAAAGTTCTGAAATGTCCTCACACCAGCAGCGAAGTAGAATAGTCCTTTCAACAAACGATCCGGTGAAGAGAATACTTCCTTGAGGAAATGATTTTACGGATCCTGAGCAGCCAAATATGGTACACCCCGCCAATGAACGAAATTATCCCGGAAGCAACATCAAATGTCTTGTGAGAAGATCTTACTTACTACTAGGAAGTTTAAAGGGGCTTCCATTTTTAGTGATAACTAACCAGAATAATCATGGTAGTGTATGAGGAGGACCGTTCAAATGAGAGTGATGTAGTTACGAACACAGTCGGTCAAGCGTGAACAGTAAATTCCTGCTCATTTTTGAGGTTGAAAACGCATAGGGTGCTAGTGAATGCATCACTACGGAACCGGACGGACTGAATAAGTGGATTGACTATGAATTTGTTATCCTATGAAATACTTTCTGTTCATCCACTAGACCGAAGCCAAACAACCGAAGTCGAAGTGACTTTTCATTCCGAAATGTTGTTCTATGCCATGGTCTGCAAAAGAGAGAGTGGTTCAAGAACAAATAATACTTGGCACGACTGGGCATAGACATCCCGGCTGCAATAAAGTCCGGTGTTCAACTTGAAAACAGTATGGAGTAAATAGTAGGTTTAAATACTTTCGAATTCTGTCGACAAATTACATCCCTGCTTGGCCATTTTGGAAGACTGCTCGGTAATCCTGTTTTAAAGTGATTAAAATCACAGTTTTCGACCCGATTTTGGACGAATCTTTGATTCATCGTCGCTGACCTGTTGAAGATCCTTGTAATGGATGGGGCAACATGCGGGAAATCCAGTGACACTTAGCCATTTGCACTGTATCTGTACAGCCTTCAGGTTGGTTTTTGCAGCCTTATCAGGACCAGAGCGTGGACCAGAAACCTGGTTTGTCAAACTATGACTGATCGGTTGCAAACGGTCACGTTCACTAGAGTAAGGACGGCTTGCCCCGTCAAGGCACCAACTCCCTGTGTTGGTGTGGTGCAAACCAGCCTTGGTAACTAGGTCCTTCCTTCAGGCCACGGAGCAGGGTGCGTCGGATAGGCGAAATGCAGTGCAAGATCAACTGAAACAGGCTCACATGGCCGTGTTGCTGCCGCGGTTCGACTGGACAGAATGTGGTTACGGTGATTACGGTCTATGCCATAGGGCAATGTGATCCATATTGGGTTTCAGTTCACAGTATAAGCTTCCCATGGTAGATGATGTAAAACAGCATAAAATGGTAAGCAAAACAATAGTTCACCTTCCCATTGAACCCGGAGGAACCACGAATGCTAAGATACTGTCAAGTGGTCCAAGCTTAGGCACGAGTAGTCAAGATGGTGGGGTTGAGTTTGAAACGTGAACCTTCCAATCAGTTAGTTCGCACCTTAATTACTGGGTCATCTCAAGCTCAATATGTCCGGAACATCGATTCGGTGTGTATATTGATGTTTTGGTCACTGCACCCTAGAATCTGGTTTGTTTGTGACGTGCTGAGCAAAATTTCTGTTTCTAAAGAGAGCCTTGCTGATAGATGACTAGAAATGTTCTTCGCTATCCTTCATACCCTGTATAGTTTACTGTCTTCCTCGAATAGACAAGTTGCTCACGAAATGTGCATCCGTAATCCTGCTAAACGCAGAACAGTACACTAACACAATTACTGGTCCTAGATACTTCCCTTCTTCTGACAACTCCGCGAGAATTAAAAAATCAAAATTGGTAACATTTTGCTTAAAATACGGCTCTTGGAGAGTTTCAACAGGGGTCTACCGCAACGGATTCAAGGCCTGTCCGGTTTCTATGAGGCGTTTTAAAAGACCCTGAAGTTCCCTATTTAACTGATGTTTTTCGCTTTATACTCTGTCACTACAATATGCTGAGGTCAGAGTCTACCGCCTTCAGTCGTATCAGAATATTAGCCTGTGAGGTAAATGGAAGACCAACCAATCTTCTGACGTCTGTGGCGCCTTCATTCAAAGTCATGTTTATATCTCACTGCACCAGCCGGCCGGCGGAACAAGCTGTCTTTCTTTGTCTCAGAGTGAAATTTCCCATCATCTGTAATGCATGCGTTCAGTTGTTAGCCCACAGATCGGCTGCATGTGTGCGCCAAGTCCAAACTTGTACCTACCGAAAATTGCATTCGTTATCCAAATCCAGAGAAGCCCTGGCGCACCATTCAAACAACTGCAGACGCAGATTAAATAACGTTTTAGCTTACTTATGGAAGATTCGGATGGTTTTTGAAGGAATCGCTCTTCAAGCAGCTAAGCAGAGCTAAAATGCTCTGGGAGTCCAGTTCGAGGTGTAGAAGTAATTTTCACCCACAAAGTAGTGTACAGCTACATTTGAGGACAATCTTGTTGGAATGCTATTCGGTGACAAGCTCTGGTTAGACTGGTAGAAAAATATTCTGAAAACTGAAATTTCTTCAACAAACGACAACCTCGACCACCAGTGAAACTTTCGATCCCAAAGGATCTGCTAGAATCTACCATAAAGTAACTCGGCGTTCAAGCTAACCAACGTACTTGTGTTTTGCGGTACAACTCTGCAGTACACATCTACCCTGGCATCTATGCTGCCATGTTTATAGGGTACGACTGAAAAAAAGCCAGTAAGCAATCATGAATGGAATGTCCATGTATTTACTAGACCAATACATTTCCCTACGATCAATACTTCCTGCCAGGGAATAAGAATGCGTGGGGGGTGGGGTTTTCCACCCTATTCTTTGGCAAATTACTTGTTTTTTTTCCGAGCCAACGGTAGTAAACAAAACGTTTGGCGACAAACGAAAGGGTTAGAAAACTACGCGCGATTCACAGAATCGACAAATTCCTGAGGGTTCTTGATTAAACGGGCACCAAGCCAGTAGCGTTACACGCGTAGCACGCGCAATTGCTGAAATGTTCCTCTGGGGGTTTGACCAGTCAACAAATAGGTGGTTGTTTATTTGATTCGAAATTCCGAAATATTTGTAGCTGAATGCTTGTACAAGCAGGCGTAGACTAAACTCAAAGGGTGTCGTTTTTTACAGACAACACTTAGAATATATTAATTTCTGGACTTCTAAAACGGAGCGAGGTAGAAGTGAGAAACCTTTCGCGAGCGATGACTATATATATATATATATATATATATATATAAAGTGGTGTCCTAATTTTGCCCCTCCCCCCCAGAATACAGCCGTGTGTGTGGACGCACTGTCGCGTTTAAAAAACCGCATCCTCATTTAAACTAACAAAAGTAACCATAAAGAAGTCATCTGTTTTGCAACCCGCAATGCCAAACGTCAAAGTTTTGGGGGAAACTTCTCCCAAAAATCAGCACTATCATGTCGCTTCACTGGATCAACAGTCTTCGTGTGGATGAGGTTCTTCTAGAAGTTTTTGGTTAAAATCGTCTACCCAACTAGATCCTTCTTCACGAAGATGTTCAGCCTTTAAAAGTGCGATGTTTCTGTTCTTGGTGTCATTCATTTGGAGTTTGTTACTTAGCATGCTTGTGAAAAACATGTCTATTTAGGAATCTAGATGGTGATGTCCAAGCTGATTAATGCTAAATATTGCTTGTATCAAGTGTTACTCTTTGGATATGATGCTATTGAGGCGAACTCTTAGGCGGGCAACCTACAAAGACTGGATGGTGATGGCGAAACCTCGAATCGTTCAGACTACCACCCCATTAGGAGTGTGAACGTCCTACAAACCGTTTTGAAAAGTAGCCCTGAAAGATCCTCCAAAAGAATCCCATTTTCGTGATGGTTTTGAGGAAGACAGTTAAACATGGAAGACGGCTTTGCATTTAGCAACCCAGCTTTAGGAAGTGTATCAATAAACTCGATGGGATTACGGCATTATAAATTTGCTGTCATCGTTAATGGGCGGATGAGCTCGGTTTTGAATAACCGTTATACACTGAGGACGACTTATCTAAGCAGCTCCAGCTTCAGAGAGGGATGGGTCACTTAGAGTAAGCGAACAAGAGTGGGAATAAAATTTTGACGACCTCTCAAGAAATTAACTCGGCAAAAAACGAAAAGTTTGTGAAACCACAGGGGAAACTTCATCGACTCTTTTCTAGGGGCATAACAGTGTCATTGTGACCGGAAGAAAGGAAACCAGATATTCTGATTAACGAAGAAGGATGACCGAAGGTCGAACAATAAGGTGTGATTGTATCAACGGTTATGGGTAAGAGTTGAAAACAAAATCTGATGGGATTAACAAGATCTGATCGTGTTGATCCCGTAAAATTTAGAGAGCGCAGTTTGCTTTGTGTAACCCGTCTGCTTGATTGCACAGAACACTAGCTCACTCAAAAAGATAATCTCGTTTTCATTTGTCCAATGAACTGGAAATTTCAATAACTAAACTATGACTTATCATCTTTCAGCGTGCAACCGCTAAGTGTTTGTCTCCTGCACAACAACCCGGGTAAAGGATTTAACACTAAATGTAATCGGAGGGTTTTAAAGCTTTTGAAGTTGTTTTGAAATTCCCGAAAACCTGACTTTGTCACTTTATAAAGTACCCACCAACTTTTACAAACTGCAACTTTTGTTTGGTCTCTTGACGTTTTTGACCCTCCCAAACTAGAACACCTCCCAGAAAGGACTGTTTCTGAACGGTCACCTTGATCACTTTCTTCTGTTGGGTAAGACTGCAGCGAGAGTTTGCATAAATATCGCTTTGGGCGCAATAACGACATAATGCATTGAAGTATGCATTCACTAATGTCACCTTTCTTCATTAGTATACCTGACCGATTGATAGATGTATACACTTCGTATTCGCTGGAAAAAATACTGGAAAGAGTTGCTTAAAAACGGATTCTTCTGAGAGGTGGCTTGTTTTTGGAAAAATCATACATCACGAAGTCAGGTAAAAGTGTCATGACGGTAGTCTCACCTGGGAACAGTTTCCTCAAATTGTGCACTCTGCATCGGTCTCAAATTACGTCATGTGGAGCTTTTTTGATTCTAACTGCTTGTTTTGCATTCGGTGATCCAAATCCAAGGGTCGCTTTTTAGTCTGGCCTTTAGGCATGAAATGACGCAGTACAAAAATGGACCATCTTTATCGAGCCGTTGGTAGCTTGACTCGACTGCCGATTGCTTCTACACAGCGGCTGAATACGCCGTGCTTCAGACTGACGATCACATGGCCACATCGATCAGCGAAAATAGAGGAAAGCCATTTGGCAGGCTACCTGTATGCGGAAACCAGAGAAATACGTGAGGATGGAGAGTGAGGGATTTCATAAACGAGTGACCACAACAATGACGTGGGAAATCAAGCCATAAAAACCATCATATAAGGTGGTTGATATTTTATCGGAGCACTCAATACCGGTCAATTCAGCGCTTTGACCCAGTTCGTTCTATTGCTCAAACGACCAAGTTATCCGAAGGTCACGCCCAATAGTGATGGTGGTCCTGGACTCCTTTACAAATAAAACATTCCATTGAAGTGGCATGACGATAAGGCCCACGGTAATTTGGACTGGCACAATCGGTTGAAGGGTAATCTGTCCGTAGTTAAAAACTACAAGACATAAGTAGACATTTCGTGAAGTGGTAACGTAAATCTCAATGCACCCACATTCCCGCACAAACACACGTGTATAACCAGCGGTCGACGGACATTAGACAGACTTGGCGGATGACACATGTTCAGTTAGAAGATGAAAGTCTTTTTATGACTGAAACCGTCATGAGTAGTATCGATATACTGTTCCAAACTGACGGTAAGATATCCACCACTATCTGGCATCCGTCTGAGAAGCCTAAATCAGGTGCATCAGTTGCAACATCCACACCGCCGCATTGATAGCTTCTTTTCTTACCTGATGCATTAGAACACCAGGGGGTATTTCAGCCCAAGCCAGCGCAAAACTGCAGGGGTTCAAGCATTTTCATAAGTTGAAATGGCGTTACAGCAAAAACAGCAGAAATACCCAATGATTACAACAAGATCTGCTTCAAGTTTTGAATTTCGATTGTTTTGCCTTCCACCAAACGAACTAAGCAACCAGTAGCTTGGAAAATTGTCCGACTGGCAAAGCACATTTGTCATTCATTCTCCGAGAAGAACAAGACCTCTGACTTTCAGAGTGTCAACCAGAATTCTTTTGGGTGTTGCACACATCCTAGTTTAATAGCTCCTACAGGAAGAGAACGAGAGAGACAATTGGGAATTATCCCAGGATGAAAAGTGCATTATGGGTGCTGATTAATGAAGCATACGCTGTCATACGCTGCATGGTCTTTGATGTCCCTGATGCGGTAAATACAAGTAAGGATTATTCAAAATCTGTCGGTTCGGTACTTCTCTTCGTATTGCTTGGACATGCTTCGGTTGTTTTCTCGTTCTCCACGGTTGCCTACGCAACCGAATTATAAATGAAGTTTTTTAGGCATTGGGACCGCACCGTATGCGCTAAGTGTCTTTCTGATAAGTTTGGTGAAAGTTTTGAAATAATTCTTTAGTTAGGAAAGAAACATTCATTGAGTTAAAGGGATTATTAGGTTTGGAAACCTCATGCGCAGAAAACATGAGAAATTAATTTTGAAGGTTTTGCTACGGTCACCTCACCCAGACAGTTCTTTGAAGATAAGTCAATATGGCGAGGTTCAACGGCAATCATTTGGTGTGTAATTGCTTTCGAAAAGGTACCAACCCCTTAGAAAGTCATAAGTAACTCTTTTAACCTCGTGCCCTCTCACCACTCTAAAACTCACTTTGGATCCCATTATTATTCATCACTTATTATTTTTCATTGTTAATTTTGCTTTATGTGTGCTTTATGACGCCTAATAAGAAAAGCAAGGTGAAATAGATGCAAAATACAGAATTGGAGAGCTTATGTCTCGAAATCTGCTAAAAAAAACTCAGAAAAATGTGGGACTAATCTATTATATATAGTTCTAACCCGCTTACAGAAATAAGCTTTCTCTGCGGGGACAAAATTATGCATTCTGTTGAAAGGTCGTGCATGATTTGGAAACCCGTTTGACCAACGCAAAATCCAAAGCCGGGAGGGACGGATCCCGTAGAATCCTGCGCATTACCTCACTAGCCGGTAATTGCGAATTTTCTGGAGAGGGTGCAGCACCCACGTTGTGTGTCGACTCGTACCATCTTCGTGTACATCCTTTCAGGGAAATGAAATCACCGATCGTCCACGACTCATTCGAGTAATAACCGAAACTTGGCTGGGCCGGTTGCAGACAGTTATGTCCTCAAACCTTAATCTGGGTTTGCCGTGAATTAGGAATAGTTAGGTGTCAGTCAAAATTTTGTCCAAGTCCAATAAAAGCACTCCGAAGCGTCAGTTATGGGTTTTAAGGTTAACCCATCTGAAACTCTGTGGCTGTCCTTTAGCCTTGCTGCACCTAGTTCCCACTTTCTGTTTAATCTAGATCAGTGAATTTCTTGAAAATTTTGGGTATCGCTCCATTCGTTCGCTTAGTGATGGAGGTACGGCGGAAAACATGGGTGATGTTGTCCTTTCTTGAAATGCCTTACTTCCAATGGTAATATTTGGTAATCAATACCGGGCCATCAGTTTGTCAGCACGTTACTTTATTTGAATGCACGCAAGGTCACTCCCTTCCGCACCAGGTCTCATTCTACGCGTATTGGTTGAATCTCAGAACCAATCAGAATGATGTAATCCACTGGCAATCCCTGGACATCAGAAATTACACATTAGGGAAGATGTGGACGTGGTGCGGTGCAAGTCTGTAGTAAAATGGGATATATTTGGATAATAATTATATCTTTATTGTATATTGGTAAGTCCACATTTGCGAACTCTCCTAGCTTTGGTGAGTTTGGGGGATACATGGGTTTCTCGATTGGCACCAAAATCTTGCCTTTTATACGTCTGATACGAAAATGTAGGTGAGGATAGGTCTTCGCTGAGACTCTGAGGTTGAAACGGCTTGCAATTTCTGTAAGATATTTTTATGTAAACAGGTTATTGAACGAAAGGGCCTGATTACAGAGGTGATAGTCCTAAGAGATAGTCCAAAATATATGATTAGTTTACTTGTCTGCAAATGGCATTCAAATCCATACACTAAAATTATACGGTAGTATTAGCTTGAGTTGAAGATTGCAAGGTGGTGGGGAAGAAATAGGTATCTTGTATAGTGCTCCTGCTGAAAACTGTTTCCCGGAAAATCGCAGTTCTTCAATGAGAGGTGGTACATCCTCATTGAAATATCATTTAAACAACTGCCTGGTAAGCCAGAAAGAACAAGCTTGAGCACGAGACTAACCTTACCTAAGTAACAGCGATGTCATCAACTCTGTCCCACACGCACACACAAAAGGGGTCATTATTTTGGGTTGCAAAGTGACCTTCGTGAGGTGGATTTTCTGAGGTTTCATTTTGTTCTCTGAGCACAATTATTCAGTAAACCATTTGCTGGATAGTGAATAAGTACCAAGTTCATCTTATTCACCTAAGGGAGTTAGGTTTGTCAGCACCGAGTAAACTGAGTACAAAACTTGGAACGAAATACTCACACATTGTGTGTAGTTGCAGACTTGAGCGGCACCCCACCTAACCTGGAGCAATAATTCTGGTGAGCTCAAATCAGACGGGAAGTTGGTCGTATCCTTCCTAGAGCTACTCAACAATGTAGGATTCAAACTCTACCAACACCCTCTGGACGTATACGACGTATAATTCTTGACTTATAACTCTCGATCAACAATCCAATAAGTCAGTGACCAGCCTAGTAGACCAGACACTGTGAACGTTTCAAGCCTGTCTGAAAGTTTCTGATCACATCCAGCATGTTTTGAGTTTCAGCGATTTTTTTGAAAATGGTTAATGAAGACAGCACCACCAATGATAAGAAACTACATCAAAGTCCAGGATCTCGGTGAACGTTTGTGCTGTCTTCGACGTAATGAACAGTTTATAGACGTGTACTGTTTTGGCAAAAGTTGTCGAGTACTAAACCATCAGACGCCCATTACAAGGAGCTGTTATCTACTTCAGCGTCATGCTCATTGGAGTGTGATGAAACATTCGTTTCTGAGGGGGTGCTCCCGAATGGGAGCTTGTATCAGGACGATTATAACAAGGAAGTATGACCACTTGAAACCAAAAGAGTTTTTGCCCGGAAAGTCTTTAGATAGGTGGTCACCTGAGTATAGTTGTGAGGATATAAGCAGTTCACGCGGCGCCGACTGTTTTACTGTGTGAAAGCCTGTGAGGCTGCAGTTAGTTCGTGTTAATGACAGCATTTCAGTTCACACTAGCATCAAACATAGCATAATTCCCACGAATAAGGTCTTCGGTTTCTCAACGTGATTCTGTTTAAGTAGGTTAGCCAGTCTGCAGACGAATAGGTTGAGCCTTGACGTAATACACTATTCGTAAGGTTGCTGCAAACTCGACGACAGCCCTTCTTGGGGTTCATCAGGTAGGCGCAGTCCCCGAGTTTCCGTCAACCTGATGTTCTACTTGAGGCTGAGTTATCTTTTGTGGTTTGTTCTCCAAAGAAGCTGTAGTTTATAGACTGACTTGGCAGTCCACTCAATCAGGGAATGGTACAAGTTGATGGATCGGTTTTTCCCGGCTGGATTTGAATTTGCTAGCCCGTTGATCAAAGTGCGGTCTACAGGGCTCATTCTTTTGCCGACTGAAAATGGATAAGCCGGGTGAGCAAGTAGACCGGGTTTTTTGTATGAACCTATACAGTTTGGGTACACAGTTTCTTGAATGCTGAGCTGTGTGTTTAGCTGATTCACAGCATCGTTCGCCGAACGGCCGCGCCTGTGACAGTAAAAATTAACCCCAGTCATAAACAACTTTTGTCCCATGCTCATCAATTTTGTCGGTCTTGGTGCGTTTCCACCTGATGCTTGGAAAGATTCCATCAATACTATTGGTTCTTTGATGTTCTTTTCCAGTGGTCATGCTCATAATCCTCGTACCATCGGATAGAGAAGTTATCGCTAATCAACATAGTATGCAGAATGGGCGCAACCCCACACACAACAAGGAACGCTTGTTCTTACAAGACCCGAACGTTAGCCTCAGACTGCGGAACGCCCAGCGGGCACATCGCACAGAGGTACGTACATTCGGTCCACGCAGCACACACCGTAGTGTGTGACGGACTAGGTAGACCACCCTTTCGCCAAATCTTGAACAACCCGCCGCTTAGATGTGGCACTTATACTCAAGCATTATCGGTTTGGCTGGATCCCGCGTTCTGAAGTACGCTGGACACCCTGTCAGACAGAAACGATCAGCTCAAGCACAAACCGATACGATGGAAACATTTCAAACAACTAATCCGCACCCATAAGTAAGGGAAAGATTAGTGACTGAAGACAATAATTATGTCATTTGGTTAGAATGACGACAATTTTTAAAGCTGATCTGTCATCAGTTCCTTGGCCCTGGTCTCAATGTCCTGGTATATAACGACGCTGTCTAAGTGTGTGACTCGAATATGGCTACAAAAATTCGTTACCAAAAGAAGCAAGTTCTTTAAGTACATTTTTTCAAAAAGATTTTTTCGGTACACAGTTCAACAAATGAATAACAAACTGCTCCTGATATGTGAAATCATTGTTTTCGGATAATGATATCGAAACACAACTTCCATTGCTTGGTACCATTTTGCACATCGTCCTCGTTGAACTGTACGGCTGAACAAGTGGTAGAATTTTTCCTTCAAATAGTGACTCAAGGTGTGACTGAGAGTTAGAAACTATTCCAGCCGTCATTACCTGGTTAATAACGAGATTAGTAATGTTAATACCAACCACCAAGAAGTAGCTTCCACATACGACTTCCAACAAAGGAAGTCCAACATGTTTGGTTAGAAACGACACAATGAATAAAAAGGAGAATGTGTACCACGGATACCGAACCCTCCTTGAAATCATTGTGGTGAATATATCTCAGCACGGTGTGACGTGAAGTCAAATGAAAAAGTTTAAGGTGACAGTCGAATTACTGTGTTCAAGTAGAGTATTAGGCTGATGGAAACTATGGGACTGTGCCTACCTGATGGGTCCCAAAACTTGGTAGTGAGCTGTCGAAGAGTTTTCAGCAAACATATGAGTATTTTTTCATTAAGGAAACTACTCACAAGGTTGCTGAAAACTCTTCGACAACCCATGACCGCTTTCTCCCTTCTTCGGGCTCATCAGTTGGGCGCATTCCCCGAGTTTTCGTCAATCTTATATTCTACTTGAACCCAAATCGGGCTGATTTCGACAAACACACTCATTTGCAAGTCAGTTTGGTTGTCATAAACCAGAGATTCAGTTGAGTCTCCCATGAAAACCAAAATGATTGGCAAATGAGTGTATTTGTCGATAAGAGTAATGTGTTGTTTCGAAAAAATCACTCAGCTACTTACAAGCAGTCGAGATGCCTGTAATTTTTCCACGTGGACTAATTTAAGAGGATGAAGTTATTGGGACCACGTGAAGTGGGAGAGTCCATGTGACCTAACAAAATTCCGGTATTGGGAATTCCATCAGCCATGTAACCTATTTCTTCATCAACCCCAAGCTTCGTTACGGAAACGTCGCCAGAAAACCTGATTGTTTGGGTGAAACAAAAAGCTGTAATTGCACAATGTAGCCCCGAAGAGGGACGCTCTCATTGCTCTGGTAAATCACTTCATGGGTTTAGATGTTTTAACGTCCTTCGCTCTCATCTGAATACATTAGCCAACCTTTCCATATGTATACGGATGACAGCGCAGGATCGTTGAGACAGTATATTCCTTGGGTGTTTCGATTTAGTGGGGATGGAAGAGAGATTTGGACACATTCTGTATAACCTTGTGATCTCAGGCACTCGACCTGCCCGTGTCTGTTTATGGACCAGGAGAATCTTGATCCAGTCATACGCAGGCAAACCTGGAGTGGTGAGTTGTAGTTCCGTGTTCTTGAAAAAAACATCTCTTTAAGTAGATCCATCTTTCGCAGGTAGTTCATAAGCATCCTGTGAAGCAGTTGCAGTCGCTGAACCATCAAAAAAGCTTGAGCCAATCAAGGTGACGCAGTACACTCAAAACCGTACACAGGTTTTCATGTTGTGACTGTAATCTGTCTCCAAAACGACCCTGAATTCTAGTAAATATGATTTCCGATTAACTGCTTTATCATTGGTTTTGGTCCATTGAATTCAGGACAACGATCCTGAAAAACTTGCGCGCAAAGTACCTCAGCCAATGTAATGCACGCCTGTAGATGTTCTGCTTGCTGACATGCGTTACGAGGACTTACACCTTGAAGTGTTCGGTTATCCATGTCTTATTGGTCTGACATCAGGTTCCATTAATGATACTGTCACAATGTCTCCGACGGGTGAAAACTTTCCTGGTCACCAGGGCATGCTTTATTCGAAGTTTGGGCAGATGTAACTGACAGTCTTATTCTAGACGGACGTCGAAGTTTGAGCTTATTGTTAGCTATCACAAGGCTACTTCTAGCTATGTAAAAAAAACACAAGCTCCACCTTGTCAGCCTCCGTGGGGTCCGTAGTTTATGTGGCTATCCGACCAGTTTGATAAATTGGAGTCAGCAGAACGTTGACTTGATCCTCCTGTTTTCCGGGTTCCAGACTAATGTCACCGTGACTTCACTAGTCGAATGAAGAACCGGCATACAAGGCATGCATACACGTTGTGAACAGGTGTATACGGTAGTTTTTTGAGACCTTAGCTACCTGCCTACGATACTCATTGGTGGATACATACTGTCTACTGCGTTGGAAAAAAAACGGAATAAGTTTGCGACCGAGGCCAATTGTGGAGGTGGTGATGTGCTGTTAGGTCCGCTTACATTAACTGTGGAAAGGAAAATAGACGAGGCCATAGCAGCTGTGTGTGAGCTGAACACTCAGCTAACCACAGCGATAGTGGATGTGGTCCTGATGGCTAGACAACTACAAAAAGACGTGAGAATCATTAAGTTTGAGGAAAATGCGCCAGTCTCGCTTGCTGATTCGGCGGGATCGAAATGATTTCGATACTTCTGGTTGTGAAGTCAGCACCACCACCACGAGTGGCTCATGTAGTTAACCCATTCGGATTTCTCAACACGATGGGCAGGGCTTCCGTTAATACGCGCCCGAGCGAAGTCGGAGTACGGAAGTTGTTCATTGGTGGAGTGGCTAGTCCCTCACACACTGGTTGGTGTGAGGTACCTATTGAGTGCCAATGGGGTGCTCCGGTGACTAAGACCAGCGCTTCGGGCGTTGTAAAAGCTTGTGTCGTGTAGCGATTGGGTTTGCGCGCAACCACCGACTTAAGCCGAAAAACAGCCTTTTGTCTCTTTGATGGTAGGCTGATTCATAATCAGACAGTCAACTGCGCTAAGGTAAACATTCGTTAATCCTTGACCCTGCAGCAAGCTTACATTTACTAAAACAAACTGACACACTGGCTGACATAACCAGTAAAATCTCACACTGTAATCTCTTCATAGTTTACAAAAACTCAGCTCTTGGTCAACCACTATGCTTCCATGAAGCTTGAAACTATCTTTGAGCAGCTCTGAGAGAATTTTTGACAGATGGTTTGCCGTTTGCTGGTGATGCGGTCTCCATAGGAACAGTCATCTCATTTTCAATGACTTACCTGCAAACTTCAGTTCTCTCTATCTATAGTGAAAACCCCATACTGTGAAATAATCTGCCGGCTGTTTTTCTAGTGCTTCTGTACAATCGAAAATGATTAAAGTTTGTGGAACTTCATTCTCCGTCACTTTGAGGCCGGTGAAGTTTCACTATCCTTGTCCTGCATGACCGAAGTGTCCAGATTTACTTCTCCATGAATGCCACCTTCGGCCTGTGGCGGCTTCTTGAAGAAAGTATAGTGTTTTCGTAATGCACTACTCATAAGGTTGCTGAAAATTCTTCGACAGTCCATGACCGGTTTCGCCCTTTTTGGGGCTCATCAGGTAGGCGCAGTCCCCGAGTTTCCGTCAACCTTATGTTCTACTTGAAACCAAATTGCACGAAATTGGCGAAATACACTCGAAATATCGTGATACTTGTATAATCGTAATGCACTACTCATAAGGAATATACAAGTATCACTATATCTCGAATATCGTAGCAACTGAAAAATGAGACGGCCTGGTGCAGCACATTCAGTTGCCTGGAAACATCACAAACGAGAGATTCAGCTGGGTTCCAGGTGAGTCTCTCGCAAAACCAAGTTTGTTTGCAGATGAGTGTATTTCGCCAAAATCTAGTGTTCTTTTTCAGCCAGTACGGATAAGGTCCTACGCGACTTGAGACAATAAAAGTCTAAATCAAGGCATGAGAACTACTCAACATTGTAGAGTTCCAGAAGTAAAATTCTACCTCGGAATTCAAAGACAAATCAAAGACGTAGTTTTTGTTGTAAAGATGATCTCATATCAGGGGGTGAGCCAGCTTCGTACTGGTTAAAGTGTTACTGTGGACCAAACAATGAAATCATCTTGGTATGGGATGTCCATTCAGCAACCATTCACCTTGGCGACACACCCTCGTTAACTAGAGTCGTTAAAGGTACAGTTGTGCCGCATTTATTAAAACATAAAACAAAAGTTTGTTTGAACCGTTGAGCAAGCAAAGCCAGTCACATACAGTAACGTTTGTGAATCTCGGCGACCCAAAATTTCGCCTGTGTCATGCAATCATTCTATGGCCACAAACCATTTCGTTTTCCTCATCCACGTGAAAACCTAACTGATTATTGTGTAGTTTGCAGAGCAGATCAAAAGCGGCTAAGCGATAATTTACTGCTCGGTTGAGCCGTACGCCTACCTTTTCCCCGATGTTGGTGAATGCAGCTTCGTTTTCTGGCAGCTTAGATGACACAGTCAAGTTGTTTTGCGCTCACGGTTTTTGTTTCTTTCGCCTAAGGCAACTGATATTTAGCCCTAAAGACAACTATAAAGTGATGCATAGATCATTTCTCATCACCTAGGTTTCTCTGCTACACTGAAAGGCACTTACTTAACATGGTGCACATCGAATAAAAAATACACTCACCACTATTGATCACATGCACACCGTTATCGATTTTATTGATTGACATTTTATTTATAGCAGTAGGCCACTCAACTCAATGCTTCGGCTGATATAAACATTCAGATTGCAAGAAATGATTACGGGGCCACTCTCAATCCTCATTCCAGAGAAAGGTAACTTTAGGTATTTCTCTAACTCAAGAATACAAAAAAAAACAATATGACACCTGGATGATCGCGAATTCGATTCCAAATAAAAGTATGATCATTTGAAAATTCTTCGACAGCCCACAACCGGTTCCGCCCTTCTTGGGGCTCATCAAGTAGGCGCAGTCCCAGAGTTTCCGTCAACCTAATGTTCTAGTTGCGACCAAATTGCACGAAATTGACGAAATACACTCATCTGCAAACAAATTTGGTTTTGCTAGAGACTCACCTGGAACCCAGCTGAATCTCTCGTTTGTGATGGTTCCAGGTATTACGAATATACATGTATCGCTTTATTTCGAATATCGTAGCAACTGAAACATGAGGCGGCATGGTGCATCAGATTCAGTTGCACATTCTCGCAAAACCAAATTTGTTTGCAAATGAGTGTTTGAGTTCAGTTTTCCAGCCAGTTTGCCACGGGCCAAATGTTTTGTGGAATAGCACACGTTCCTTAGTAAACAGAGAGCGAGATGGCTCAGTGGTTAGAGCGCGAATTTACCGACCGGAAGGTCCGTGGTTCGAATCCGACCTCTGCCTCTCGACTTCCCCTGTCTAGGCTTGGGCAACCAGCAGTGTCCCAACCCTCGTGCTTCCTTCTGGTGGCATGGCCGTTAGGCACCGAAAGGGTTCTACAGCAGCTTAGTAAACAACTTGTGATGATTTTCAGCATCATTCGTTCTCCTTCATTCTTCCAATTTGCGCAAAATTTCTTCACCTCAGCGGAATATACTAATTTGCAAATTATGTTGGAGCTTGTGATTCTTCCAACGGAGGCCACCTCTTATTTCAGTAGGAATGATATTCGACAGTTCGAAGTATATTTTCTCGATACAACACCACATATTTCTCAGATTATTGGAAACTCTTCGACAGCCCACTTTCGGTTTCGTTCGCCTTTGGGCCTATGAGATAACCGTAGCCGCCCCCCTCCCAGTTTCAATCAGATTTATGTGTAAAGAAGTGGTCAATACATTCATGTGTAAATTACTTGCGTGTTCACAGGAGACTCGACTGAATCCTAGCTGAATTTCCCGTTTGTGACATTCTTCAGAACGTTTTCTACGGATCTCAAAACTTTTACAAAAAAGCCATCAAGCTGATCCAACAAACTCTTTCACGGTTTTGTGGCACAACAGAGACTCTAAGATTGTAACGGTCACCAAAACACTACTAATGATGCCTTACCAACCCCGTCTGTGTGAACCTAAACTATTGAACCGGGGCAACACGTTACCGCGACATTGATCAGGAGACCCGTAGAACTCAACCAATAACTGACTGTTCAACAATGTTTGAATTTTTTATTCTATTTAACTTACACGGTTCATAGTTGCAACGCACCACTCTAACCGGACGGATTTAAGGGACCCAATATTCCATGATTTCCGTACATTTCTGTCTTGGCTACACGTACTCAGTGGCTCGATGCTCCAAGATAATTAGATGGATTCGGTGGCCTGTTGCAATAAATAGCGGTCTTAATTAATTTGTGATGACAGGATTTATAAAGGATGAGGTGAACTGAAGCTCCATCTCCACCTAGACCAATCCTTTGTGTCCAACATCGATAAAATGTCACCCAAACACTCGGCGAGTCGCCATGTTTTTTTTTCCAAGCCGGATTTTCGAAAGCCAAAATAGTAGGGTAGCTGGAGAACTTTCTTTCTGTACTAATTTTGGGTAACCTGATATTTTGTTCATTCATCTGTGCACCGCAAATGACGTTCTCCTAAATATGTTACTGCCTTCAGTCCACTGCAAGGGTGTGTGGCGAATATTTGAAAAGCACAGGACTATTTTGAAACAAACGTCAGTTTTTAACATACCTTCTAAGTCAACGGTGCTCAATTATCGATCATATAATAATCGTTTCGTTATGTTTATGGAGATTCTTCTTCTCATAAATTTTTGTCATGACATAACTCGACGGAATGGTGTGATGGATATTTTGAACTGTTTTACTCTTGAGTCACTGTCCACCTGCACGGCTGAAAGACAGAAAACGGCCGTTAATTCTAGCCAAAACCACACTTCAAAAGATCCAAGTTTGGTTGGAAAGTTACATCGACTTGTAGCTGTGCGCACTGATTACACTCCACATATGGTGAGATAAATTTCACTCATCTGCCACATTTCTTCGAGCTATCACCAATCCAGTGGGATCTCAGCTAGGGAAAGCGCAAATATTTTGCATCGATCATCGTTCTCTCAGTGTGCTCGAAGGCCGTAATTCACATATCTTGAACTGGGTCAACTTCTGGATTTTCACTCATGTGGTGACAAGTCAGCTTGTAGACTTCACAAATGGTCAGGTTGTTGAACAGTGTAGCTGTCATTACAACAGATAAACTTAAATTTGAGTACAGCTTTGGCCATTTCCAAATGTCCTCACATCATAGTAACTGACATTTCCCCGTGGTTTTGAACTGCATCGCTGGTCCACGAATCTGTTCAAACCCACTGATCGGTCTTTTAGCTTCTCCATCCTGTCACTCACTGAAATTGTCGTTATCAGATGCTCATGACCTGCGCGTTTGTGACTGTGCTGTTGCCGATACATGTTCGCCCACCGCATTAACAACTCAGTCCACCCACCCACACACACACACACACACACACACAATTTTGGAGGAAGACAGTTGTCAATCTCTGAAAACAGTCGGGCATCAGCCCTTGTTTAGTGGTCGTTAGACACAGGCCGTCCTACCGGAACTGTGTGGAATAAGGGTTAGCACTCGTGAAGTGCTTAACGCTGATATCGCTTTACCACACACTATCCGTTTGAAGCGACTGTACAAACAAACCATATCGATTACAGCTTACAATAATTACAGACGTTTTTAACTATATCATCCATCAGGTGAAGTTGGTGTACTCTGGAAGGCTGAAAAACACTAGAGTCGTTTCATCCTTGTTGTTGGACACAATCAAAATCGTTAAAGAGGTTTAAAACCGCGTCTTTCCTTTTAGTACAATTGAGCACCATTCGAGCAGCGCCTCAGGTCAGCCCTGCCAAACCTTGAAGGGATGATAAAACCATCAGCATTCAATCACGTAGTTCGCGCCACATGATCTGGTGTCGACTCGTTCGGGCTGCAAATGACTATTCATTTATGATCGATGCGATGAAAATAGTTTGATAGTTTACGATGTACATAGTTCTCGATTGGATATGTCGCTACATAAGTTGTAGGCATGATACACGGCTAGGATCCCTTGGGACATGTTTCATTACCGCTGGAAAGATTCATCAGTACCGAAGTAACGCACTACTCATAAGGTTGCTGAAAACCCGTCGACAGTCCACGACCGGTTTCGCCCTTCTTGGTGCCCAGCGCAGTCCCCGAGTTTCCGTTAACCTTATGTTCTACTTGAACCCACGAAATTAGCGAACTACACTTGTTTGCATACCAATTTGATTCTGACGGGAGATTCACCTGGAACCCAGCTGAATCGTTTATGATGTTCTTAAGCATTCATCAGTATTTCTTTCAGACCTGCCATTTAAACCTAGAGTGCACAAGTTACAGATTTGATCCAGCTGAACGGCGTTCACCAGCCAAAGCCTGTTTAAAGCAAATATACTGTCATAAAAGATGGCTGCTGGTAAAAGTGTATAATTGTTACTGGGTGCTCTAGTCACGAATGTTCCGTCTCGGAAGAAACACAAATCTTCCCCAGAGGCTTTTGAACCTTATCATCTAAAATTTATGAGATATCTGCCCTAAAAGGAAAGTGATCCGTGGGCTTTCTTGTTGAAAACTAATTCCCCGAGGAGTCACTCAACACGGGATCATATGAGATAAAATACGAAATCTTCCGGTTGGATGACATAATGTTCAGCTTCTGCTACCCAAAAGGGACTCAAGCAGACCCATTGTTTCACCTGACATGAAATAGGTCGACTGCACTCCAAGCAAAAGGGCTTATCTGACTATTCAGTTGTCCGTAGATTTCTAAGTCAGTCCTTGACCCAGTGAGCGGGGCTTCGACGGTACTAAATGCTGTGGATAATCAATAGCTTCACGTGCATGCCACTGCCTTGTGTTTAACCCGGGGGCGAGATGGCTCAGTTGGTTAGAGTGCGAATTAACCGACCGGAAGATAGGTGGTTCGAACCCAATCTCTGCATCTCGACTTCCCCTGTCTAGGCTTGGGAAACCTGGCAGTATCCCAGCCTTTGTGCTTCCTTCGGGTGGCATGACAGCTAGGCACCGAAAGGGGTCTACAGCAGAACGATTTTCTTAACCCGGTGGTTCTTGATTTCTGTGGCACCATTCATTCCATTCAGTGTGTTGAGCAAGGTCACCACCCATGCTGACCCGCAGCAGATTATTCCAAGTAATACGTAAACTACTCATACCTAGCAAGTTCAAACAATTTGGGTTATTTTCACGATCAGTCAGGTGTAACAAATACAACCAAAACGGAATATAGACCTTGATTAAGACCAACCGATTCTACTCAGTGATATCAGTTATCAGGATAGCTTTTTTCCTTGGTAGACTCAAGAAATATGAGGTTTACGTATGAGCAGCATCGTAAAGATCAATAAATGCGAATCTCATAAGATGTACTGACTAAAACTGACTAATCTGTTCATAGAGGTCTCATAAACCACCGTACGACCCTAGACGGAACGTGCAACTCGCTGGTGTTTCGTGAGATCAACACCACTGAGGATTCCCTATAGGGATGAAACAGCTGTACAATGCTTTTCGGCTTTTCAGTACAGATTGACTTCACTTACAGGACGAAAGCTCCATTAAAATTACCAAATATTCTCAAACTAACAGCAAGTGAATGCCTTTGCGACCTTTTTTGCTGATGAGGATTGCTGGAGTTGTTGGCAATCTGTCCAGGGTCTTTCTAACATCATTTCGAAGCTCACAGGACCGTTATTCAGGGTAAGTTGATTGAACTATGTCCAGATTCAAAAACGAGTTTTTTTTAAAATATTTTTACCATGTTCATACTCAATAAAGTGCACTGTCTCAAGTATTAGGGTGTCGGATAAATGGAACAAAAATAGTGTTTCTAAAGGTCTGTCATGTACTGTACACAAGCGAGATCTAAATTGACAGAACAACCTACCCTAGCCTGTCACATTACATGCATGACATTGAATCCAACTTGACATCATGATAATTTCCCATTCCGGTGTTGGTGGTTGCGAGACCTTGTAGAATACATACTCACATGACTCGATTGAACAATTGTCCTCCTGTCCTGACGCAATCACTCCGGTGAGTCCACACCACACGGAGAAGCACTGGGCTCGAATTTCGCTCATCAGCATAATATCCAATGGCCCCGCCGGGGTTTGAACTCCGCACGAAGCGAGCGTGTTATCACTGCTCCACCAGCGCACTCTGAACTCATCCGAATTGTTACTTTTGCACAGGCGCGAACATTAGCGTCTGTGGCGCTACCTGACTGGGAGGTCCTGACTGGCGGACCGATCGATCGACATGTTACTGGGTCGTCGTTCGAGGCGTCAGGCGTTACGCTCACATCACTCAAGTGAGAACATGTTCACTTGTTCAAACGCAACAATTTGGATGAGTCCAGCGTGCGCTGGTGGAGTAGTGGTAACACGATCGCCTCGCAGATGTGTGGAGTTCAAATTCCCCGTTCATTTGCTTGCTCCACCCGCGTACTTTCGATCTCCACGTGTTTTGCTCCTCAATACCCTCCATTCACCTTGCCGCGCCGTCCGACACCGGTATTCTAGCATGTGCGCGTGTGCGTTAATGCGTTTATGTGTGTGTGTGTGCCACCGACCAACTTCCCCACTCGTGTTCGTTCCCCTTGTACTGGGTCTGCTCTGACTTGCGCCGTCGTGATTTCCGTGTGATCCCACCGCCAATCAGAATCACGAGACTGGTCTCGGAATGGATGTCCGCAATCCATACTACCGTGCCAGGATTCCGCCAGCCATGGTTTAGTGTGCGACCCTTGACATTGCACTATGCCGGTCAGTGACAGGCTGGTGCCCGCGTTGGCGTTACCAATATGGACAACTGAGGTTGGCTGTGTAATTTTGGTCGCCTCTGTGTCTGATAATACGGTAGGCTTTCGAACACCATTCTTTTGATATTCGGGATCGTCAAACCTACGCGTAACTCTAAGTTCCGTATCGGGAATTTCAACACACGACGACTGACCGACCGATTGGCACGTACCAAACGTGATGGTAGCCAGTGAGTCAACCGGAACAAGGTCCGTTGCTTTTTGAGATATATTGTTTTGAAGGTCTTATTTCATTTAGCCTATAAATGTGTCTCAGGTGAAAAAAAATCATCATCAATGAGGTCCCAAAACCAGGCGCTGCACGGACAAAAAATGTTGACCATGGCTTGTCAGCTATGGGTAAGGCAGATTGGTGAGCGTTTAACTCAAAGCCATCAGTCAGCAAAACACCATAACTCTACAGGAAAACTAAATTCAGGTTAAATATTTAGGCCAGACGGCATTAATTAACATCAGAAGTCGGGGGTGAAGGCAAGGTATGCTGAGGCGCGGGAAACGGGTGAACTGTCACTTTGGTCAGCCTGTTGGAATGGTAGAACTATGTTTTGCCTCACTCAACATCTCCATTCACTGTTAGTTCTAATCAACCACACATTTTATCGGCTCGGTTTGTTGTCTTGTTCGGACAGTTTCGCTGTCAGGTTTGAAAAATGACTTTGGCTCGTTCAGTAACGCGATCGACCTCAAGTGACTGACTGTCACATTTCAATTGGACATCGAACGACAGACACCTTACTTGTTAGTGGTTTCTGTTACTAAAGGAGTGGGAAACCCATCAGTGGAACGGACGCCACAAAATCAAAACAGTTGGTTATGCAGGCAATCCATGTGGTCCGTTTAGGGTAAGCGCTGAACAGTGGTGTCGACCCCAAACTGCAGAAACTTCCCAGTGTTTCACCATGATTTTAGGGGGTTTAGCGGGTGAGCACTAGCTCACCAATAAAACGGACAGGAAATCGTACCTGGTCATGAATATGTCTCAGTAATTTCCAGGCATCTTTAGAACCTGAAAGATAATTGAAATCACTGCGTAAACTCTAGGACATTCGCTTCTACGTTGTCCTAACAAAGTGGCTGCCTACGTACGAAAACCGAAGTAAACTAGCACACCAATCATAAGCTGGTTGTAGTTGGTTGCGGGTTTTGTGGTATTCAAGCTCACGTCACTCATGTCATGGGGCAAATACTCTGGTGAGTCTACACAAAAATGGAAAAGCACTGGAATCTTACAAGAGCTCATCAGTAGTGCACATCCTTAGCCATGCCGGGGTTTAAACTCTGGACATCTGACATAGGGGGCCAGTGTGTTATCACTACTCACTACCAGCGCATGCTCGACACATCTGATTTTTCACGTCTGAACAGACGAACGTGTTTACACTTGAGCGATGTGTTTGGTTTGTCCCAGTTCTCGAACGACGAACCAGTATCTACCCTAGTTGTGTCGATCGATTGGCCCGTCTGTCGAAGCTTTTCAGTTAGGCAGCGCCACAAAACCTGCTGGAAAGTTCTTAATTGACTGTTGGCGGTTACGGGATTTATATAATAAACGTTCACATCACTCACTTTTGAACAGCCGTCCCCCTGTCCTGGCCCCATTATTCTGGTGGGTCCACAAGGTAGTTCAAAGCGACATTTAATAGCAGTCCTATTGTTCCACGTTTGGCAGCATCGACTCAGATGCAGCGAAAGTTTAAGCTTGGAACGAATGAAGTTGGTGAAGTGCATCATCATCATCATCAACATCATTGTCAGCTGTAAGAACCGCGTATTTGTCGTACAGTGGTTGTAGCTGCCACGGTTTCGTTCACCGATAATTTGGGGAGGTGGGGTAGGTAGCTGCGCATTGGAGGCGGGAGCTGATAAATTGGTGCGTAAATAGAGCGCTGTCAATGGACTGTCAAGTGGGGGAATTGAGAAGGGAGCTATGCATTGAAGTCAATAGCTGGGATGCACGAGCGCCAGTGAGAGCGCGACTGGGCCATGTCTGACAATGTCTCCAACCATTGATGTGGCCCGTCTCGGGGTCCCCATACACGGAGACGGCAATGACCAGCGCAGCTGAGTTTCCTGGTAGTGGCTTTTATACTTCGCTGCCAAGTCATTGTTTGACCGCCTCTGGCTCGTTTCCACCCTTCACGTGATTGTGCGAAAAGAACCCTTCGAGGAAGTCGGTCAATTGGCATACGCAGCAAGTGGCCAAGCCAGCGCAACCTATGCAGTGTGATCAGTTCATATATCAAGGGTGAGTTATTTCTTCCGAATACCATTCGACGTACTTCAGCATTGCTTATCCGGTGTTCCCACCAGACTCGGGCATTGTGCGTTGAAATATCTACAAAAATAAAGTGTGCGTACTGATTCTCATTCACATCAGTCTCCTGGTGAGTCCACACCACTGAACCCAGTGCCTCGTTCTCATTAGAGCTCATCATCCGTGCATATTATTGGCTGTGCCGAGGCCTGAACTCCAGCCATTTGACGTGCGCGGCACATGTGTCATCACTGTTCTATCAACGCACGCTGGACGCATCTCGTTCGGGGCGTTGAACAAATCAGCCAAATCACTCAAGAATGAACACGCTCGCCTGTTCACACATTCGCCGCTGGATTAGTGGTACTACACTCACCTCGCATGTCAGATGCCCGGAGTTTAGATCTCGGAATGGCCAAGGATATGATGCACCGTTGATGTGCGAAACTGGAGTTCAGTGCGTCAGGAGAGGAGTGATGTGAACATGAATCCTACTATTCTCGCAACCGTCTAAAACCAACTGCATTCAGTTGAGCAACCAACTGAAACACACAATCAGAATGTACTATTTATAGACGTAATACACTACTCATAAGGTTGCTGAAAATTCTTCGACAGCCCACGACCGGTTTCGCTCTTCTTGGGGCTCATCAGGCAGGCGCAGTCCCCGAGTTTCCGTCAACCTTATGTTCTACTTGAACCCATAAACGAGAGATTCAGCTGAGTTCCAGTGGAGTCTCCCGCAAAACCAAATTTGTTTGCAAATGAGTGTATTTCGCTGGAATGTACTACTATTCATTGAAGCCTGCAAACAGTCACGATTGTTGCGATCGATGAAGTGGATAGTTTCCCCATCTGTATAGAAAAAGGAGGGTCTTTCCTATATGATATTATGCTGCACGTACGTTCGGTTAAAGCTGTTCCGTTCAGTCGAATGAGTAGGGTCATATTAGAAGAAAGTGCTTCGATGTTTTGAGCTGACTGGCAACCACTGCATAGAACATTTGGTCACATTAATATCCTAAACAAATTCGGTTTGTTTTTATACTGCCTCGGCTTGAAAACCAGTGTTAAACTCCACGAAAATGCTTCAAGTGGGCTAAGAAAATAGTACTTCTACTTCAGAGGAATTACTGATGCATCTACCGAACACATTCTCTCGTACGACTAAATACCTCTGAATAGGATTTCATCTTCTTGGCTATAAGCATGACGCCCACTGTTTGTGAATTCCGTCGTTTTCGAGCTACGTCAGACTTGTTTTTTGTTTGTCTCGCATCGAGTAATCCTGAGCTCCAGATAGCTCAGTTGTTAAAGTACGAAATTACTAACCGGAGGGCCCGTGGCTCAAACCCAACCTAGGCATATCTACTGCTCCTGTCTAGGATTGTGCAACCTGATGCCATCGTAACCTTCATTTCGCATGGCAGCTAGGCACCAAAAGTGTGTTGCAGCTGAACGATTTTTTACGAATGAGATATTCTTACCCACCGAGTGATGTTCATTGCTATTGCAGTGTTAAGACTTTAGTCGAGTCGGATTATGGCTGCAGACCCATGGTCATCTCCAGTGACCGAAACCGATGGTTTCGCGCTTATGCGTGCGATCATGCATGGCATCCCAGCGATGTCCTCGCTATGGTTTTTGTCAGCTTACACACTTCACATCAAAAAGTTATCTTCATCTGTTATCCCAACTTCTACCCGTTGCTGTACAGACGCCACATGTTTGGGTGAACACAACCCACGGGAATAGAATACGCTTGAGGTTAAAGGCGTTCGAGTTCCGTGGAACCAAAGTTTCTTACAATTCTACCAGGTTTCTCTGAGAACAGATGTTAAGAAGGGCAGAGCCAGTCGGTACCGAACTGGCTAGGTTAGACTGTGATATCCTCTTAATTCAGTGTTTGTTTTAAAAAAAAACTCTTCACAGGCTCTGCAGTATCTACCACTCCCTTCTGGTTAGGTAAGCAGCTTTATTCGGATGGTAGTTGTAATATTTCGCTGGCAAGGACGATGCACCCCATTTGCATAAGCTGGTTTTTGCTGGATTTTTCACCCGAGCAGCATCAACGCACTGCAAGCAGCATCCATGCACCAACTAAGTGCACTGAACTCTTCGGATGGCCGCTGTTGTTTTGTCCTCCATGTACTCACCGGTATATTCCAGTGAAGTTCAGTATCAGCTCACAAAAACTACGCATCTTCCCTCAGTCATACACCAGGCTGGTTCGTATGTTTCTCCCAGGTTGCCGGTCTTCTAACCACCAGAAAATTCCCCCCTCCCATCTTCCAGACAACTTGTACCTTTTTTTCGCAGACTTAGCAATGAGATTTCATCACATAATCAGAACAAGCATTTCAAATCTGGTTATCGCACTAGGACTTTTAGGCAGCTGTACCTTACCTGTCTGACGAACGTTGCATAATTTATCTACTTATCCGAGTAGTTGGTTAGGAAAGTGGAAAGCTAAACTGTCCTCGGATCTGACAGCTTTTGACCTGTAAGAGTAATTTGCCGATTGATATATATACTGACCCAATTCTAGTACATTACATTCCAGTTTATAAACTTAAGCCTAATTTGATGTTATCATTTTGAATAACCTTGTCTGTGTTTCTAAGGTTATCGCATTACGAATAACTGCACGACTAAGAAGGCAGATTTCAAGTTGGTATGTTTTGCACCTCCGGATCTTTTTGGACCTGGAGATCACCCCATTGGGGCGACTAATTTTAATAGTTCTCATCCATCAGCTATTGCATCCAACGGATATCCAATCTACGCGTGGCAACGACGATGATAAGATGCTTCTGGAAGCTGGCAGAGGATTCCAAAATCTTTACCCTATCTTGGACAAGTGCACTCATTTGCATATCAATTTGTTTTCGATAAGTGACTCAGCTGAAACTCTTGTTTATTATATTCTTCAACCGAATGTGCTGCACGAAGGCCACCTCATGTTTCAGTTGGTACAACATTAGAGAGATCGCAGTATAGTTTCACAAAAGAAGCTACTCACAAGGTTGCTGAAAACTCATCGACAGCCCACGACCGGTTTCGCCCTTCTTGGGGCTCATCACGTAGGCGTGGTCCCCGAGTTTCCGTCAACCTTATGTTCTACTTGAACCCGAATTGCACGAAATTAGTGAGATACACTCATCTGCATATGAATTTGGTTTTGACGAGATATGCAACTGAATTTATTGTATATGATATTCTTCTTCCTGGTTGAGGGACTCTGCTTTGGAGTAGTTGCATCTTCCAGGTCCACCCGCGGTCCATGTCCCCAGTGAGCCCTTCTGTGAGCCGTTGTCCGGATATCCTAAGTCTAACAAATTAGCTGAGAGATTTTTGCATCACAGTGTGCTGAAGCGGTAGGCTTCTTGTGGGGACGCACGAAACATCTTGGTCGCCGGCAAATTCATTATCTACGGTGCAGTTTTCCCCTGACCTTCCGTTCCCTCCGTTGTCAGATTCCAAATTGCAGTGAAGGTTTTTGCTGTAACGTTTATCCTTATTCCCATTACATAGGGTCATGATCAGTAGACGCAGCGTAAGCAAAAGACTGTATATCAATAATCCTATTAAGAGAACTATCAGAATTCCTCCTCAATGGAGCGATTTTTTTCCTGAAGGATACTCATGTAGTGAATAACGCGGAATTCGCTGAACAAAAAGTCAAGTTTTTCAAGGGCGTTTTTCAGCCTTTGTGTTAAGTAAACAGCAGCAGATACTTTATATAATCGTTGGTTGTGCACGCGTTTACCTGAGACCGTTACTTGTATACATCTGGTAGATGAGATCGGCTTATCTTGTTCTACCTATCCTAGCAACTTAGCGGACACCACATAGGGAAAACGGTGGTAGTAAAACAGACGCATTCATAAATTACAACAAACAAAACTGCACTCATCAGGATCTCTGTAACTAGTGAGTCACCGAGCACAGTAGTAGATCCCATTCTGGAGCTCATCACCTCTAATCCGTATTGTGATTACATGAGGTGTCCCGAAATGCGCACAACGTTGCTAACACATTGATGAGGGCAACTCAGCTGATCTGAGATAATCCGTTCCTATAATATCCCATTGAACCATGCGCTGTTGGACGATAATTGGTTAGAAAATCTGAGTCACTCGGAATATCCACAAACACTGTGCTGCCTTACTTTGGAAGTCAATGGTGTCCCGGCTTACAAACTATCTAATCCAAATGGTGTTTCCACCGTCGATACCTAATGAGAGGTGTGCTGAATGCTGGTAATTCTTCGAAGGCATTTTCAAACTTCATCTCCTATCGTTCCAGCAGCGTTGTTACCTTTTCCTTCGCTTTGTTTTTCTGATGCGGACAAAACAGTCAGTTTTCTGGATGTCACCAACTTTCTATGGGTCGGATGATAGTTCAGTAGAGTTCAGCTGTACAAAACCCTGAAACGCATTTAAATTGAGCCGAACGACGTATAGTTGTCGATCGTAGGTAACGGTGATTTAGGGGCTTAGCGATTGTTCTTAGTGGTTTTAACTTAACTATCTTAGCAAGTTGGGGTTCGAACAGGATTGGAACAGCAATGTGGTCAAGTAGCCACTGATAGTGCCTAACCTCAAACCACGTTCTCGAATTTGCCCGATCTTTTTCTCTACAATTATCGATCGCACACAATGGATCATTGATGGAAGCGTGGACGCGATTACTGGTCGTCATGTGTGACGATTGGTGGTGCATACGCACCCTAATCCCACGGTACACATAGGTGCGTCCCTTTGTGCACGCCTGTGTTCACGTCTGTGTGTGTGCGTGGGTTACGGACCCATGCCTGTCTGGGTTGACTTGGGCATACACTGTTCAAAAGTGGGCTGTTTGACGTACACCAGAGACGATTGGCTGAAGAAATCCGACAGCACTTCAGTGAGGAAAACTGATAACGAAACTGATATGGCCTGTTCTGTATCACGTGGACTACACTGGGCACAGTGGTCCGATCCATTAGAAAGTCAAGGAACTGGCGAGATTGCTTCGGTGTTAGGGGGAGGCAGCCGAATCTCTCGTATATGATGTTATTCAATTGAGCTGACTACACAAAAGTCGCCTTTGGCATGATATACGAAATATCGAAGTAACTTACGACTATAGGGTGCTGTCGGAGCGTTTACAGCGGCCTCATAGATAGTGAATTGTGTCAAGGTTTAGAGAAACGTTCATTCATTTTCACAATATAAAATAATGGACTTGAGTGGAAGTCCGTGTCCGTTACGTAGCTGACACTCCTGGGCCTAAGTATATCGCATTTGGTTCGCAGTCTTCAGATTTAAGTTCGGCACTCCTTTAGGAGACTTTACCCATTGGCAGACAATGTCCCAAGACATTCCATGTTGTGAATATTCTAATGAGTCATTGTTGCAGTTTTGTATCAGCGAGAAAGACTGCAGTCACATACAGCAATAATAATTGATAGCGTCGAATGAAACGATCAAAGTGGTGTTGTAATAGAGACGCAACTATTCGCAGTTAGCGTCAGTGCTATGTGTAACGTCACATCGGAGCAGTAATCTCCACCAAGAAAAGGCCTTCGTTAATTTAAGTTACACCCTCTTGTGATTACATTCATACGCTTACTTCAGAGAAAAAGTGGTCAAATATTTCAGCCTTGTTCGTAACTTAAACTTTCGTTCCATTAACTCAGCCTGACAACTGACTTGTCTTATTGGAAGACCAAATACCCCGGATTCCTGGTGTCTTTGAAACTGAAGTTGAAACCTCTAGTCAGAATACTTTGTTCTGCCTTGTGCGTTATCTGCTGGAAGGGTTCTTCATCCATGCTTCATTTAGTCAGGTCCGTTCGAAGGCACGCGATGCAAGTAAAGCGAAAATCAGAATCTTTCCAATTGCACCTTCTGACTAAGTTTTGACTAAATGAATCAAGGGGACCGGGTGCTTCAAGTTTATAAGATTGTAATCTTTAATCAGCCTTAAAAATTTTGTTCTCAAGATCGATCACTCGATTTCAGTAGTAAATGTCAGGTAGCTGTTAGTGTTTTTGGGGTTGAGGTTGCGGATGCGGTTCTGGTCATTTGGTTCCAAGGCAGGGTTGATTTATTCAATGCCGGTTCCTTTGTACTTAAACGATTATGCAGATATATGATGACCTGTCAGGCAGTCCGCCCATCGTTCTGTGAATCTTGTAGAAACTTCATTGATGGCGATTAAGGACCGTGTTTTTGCAGACATTTGTGGCAACAATGTAGCTCTTGTCGAGTCATGGCAAGCGAAGATCAACCATTGGCGAGCCGTTTCGGGGCATACATCACCCGTGTTACTGGGCTTCTTTGGAAGTAGTATTAGTTTGGGTGCTTTTGTTGTTTGCCGTTCTGTTTGCCTCGCTATCTGCGTTCTGAATATGAAAATGCGTCAGCATCAGAGAGAGAGAGAGAGAGAGACAGAGGGAGGGGGAGACATACCCGCATGTGAGAGGTCGCCACATTTGGGAAAATTATTATTAAAAACTGCATCGGGGGTTCAAAAAGAATGTCTCTAGAGGGACGGAGTACCACTTGTCGTTTGACGAACCATTTATAACCCCAGAGTCCCATGATAGCGAGGTGTTCCGTATCAAGTTTCCCGTTCACTGGCCCTAACAAGTTTCACACCTATAATTTCCCAATGAAGAGGGAACTCTACTCATAAGGTTGGTGAAAACTCTTCGAAGAGTTTTCACCAACCTTATGAGCAGTGTCCCTTCCAGAAAATATAGTACGATACCTCGAACATCGCACCAGCTGGAAAATGATGCGACCTTTGTGCCGCACACTCATATGAATAATATTTCAAACGAGAGATTCGGCTGAGATTCAGTTGAGTCTTGTTAAAACCAACTTGGCGCTCAAGTGAGTGTATTTCGTGAAACACTGATGTTCTAAATGAAGCAGTCTACATACGTCGCGTATTTGGTGCGTAAACGTGGAATTAAACAGCGGGTGTTGGAATCATCAGTAATGATAATATTCCGCAACTTAGCTCACTCGAGGGTAACGAGTAACAACACAAGGGAAGGGAAATTAGTTCTGTCTGATCTCATAATAATTCGGAAAGCATTATATCGGCTGGCGGGAGCGTAGTTTCTCTGTCCCTTCTTGGGAGTTCATTTATCGTTCCGATTGGCAGATCTTAATCCTGTTGAGCATCTTCAGCGTTGAAATTCATCCCATTCTTTCAGCATTCTATTTTGAACATCAGTCAACCAAAGCCGTAGTAATCATCAGTAAAATAACAACACATTGTCAAAACACGTGATCCCACCTACCCCCAATAGCAACGTAGAAAACGAGGTGGATTTTATGCATTAGACTAGCAGGTATTGATTTTCATTAACGGACCGAACTTCTCCACTCCCCCACCGTTTCAGACACAGTAATACCATCCTCGGAGAAACGTCTAATCAAACAACTCATCAATAATTACGAGAAGGCCGGAAAGATTGGTCGTCCAGTGAAAAACAACAAAGAGACGGTCGTGGTTGGTTTAGGCTTGTCTTTGTTTCAACTTCTCCATTTGAATGAGAAAAACCAAATTTTGACCATCAACGTCTGGACAAAATATGTGAGTACCCTTGTTTCTTTGTGGTGTCACAGAAAACATCGTCTGTGGTGTGAAATTTAGCTCGTTGTCTTATTTTGTTCAAATTATGGTGTATGATATCAATTCTCGTAAAAATGGAGATGTAGACCAGTTGATCAACTGTCGCCCTAGACTTGTGACTCTTCCTTTCTTGTGAACAATTTCAAATTACTGGAAGCTCGTCTCAGAGTCACCGTACATCAGTGGTGGCATATGAAAAAAGACCCTTGGAGTATCACTGTGACACACCTCCATTCGGTTCACAGGCCGAAGAAAATCAGTAACCGATTTGAAAAGATTCACCACATGATGGTGCGAGAAGTCATTTTTGGAAGTTCCGGTCACGAACGCTAAAATCAGGATGTTCGAACTCTCGACACATAACAGCTGACGCTGTTCTTTTTTTGCCGACGCATTGCTAACACACAACGCCCTTTTGTAGGCCTACGCAGCGGAGACGTCACATCTATTAGGAATGGCAGCTCACTAGATCTATATTAAAATAACGGAGCTCGATTACCGGCGTAACTGTTTAGAATTCGCGACCAGGCTTGAAAGAACATTGTTTACTTAGTTTTCATCCGCTGAAGTCGTGAAGGATATTTTTTAAACCCTTATAATGTTCAAAAAAATTCCCGAACTCAAATAAGACTCCAGCTATATTCAGTGCACTTGATTGAACAGCGTAAGAGCAGTGCCTTACCTCTTAGATGCTACGCTGTGTCCGTTCCACGTCAACTGACCGTGGCACCTGAGTAGTGACCAAATGAATTAAATGGGTCGCATGCTACCACACAGGACTTCACCCAGGTCGAGAGAACTATTCGCATTCTGGCACTACTGTAGTTCACTTTCCATGGGTTTTCAGTGATATGATTCCATCATCTTTCAGGCTTGTGACCGTAATGCTGTTTAGGTTGTACAAAATCGTATTTGTCACACAATGGCTAGAAATCCGAAGAGTTTCGATCAATACTTTTCGGCAGATTCCTGGTTTAGCTACAAGTTAATTTACAACTTCCGCTTTGAGGCATACTCTAGCAGAGCGCTACCCCATAGTAAGTTGGCATTGAGTAAGAAACTCATCCAATCAAGTCTAAAAGCAACTCAAAGCTGTTCGAACTTCAGAGTTCAGAATATATTTCCCCTTGAATTCCATGCCATTTGCATTATTTGATGCCGGTGTTTGGAAAGTGAGTATGCGCAGATTCGTTGATTTTGCGGTAATGAGGAACTAGAAAAAATTGGGAAACGTTAGACAACCTGAGTAGAGCTTACTTCACTGAAAATTCGGGGAGTGAGAATTCGGATAGGATGATGACATTTCAAGCACGAATGATATAGTTGCCGAGGCGATTCATGAGCAACCGTGTTACAGAAGACTCCGCATATACGATGAAAAGGTCCGAAAATTGTGGGTGGTGTATTTTCTTATCAAGCTACTATTTGGACACCGATTACTCTGGATCTTCAACTGAAATTCACAAGTTCTTTCCTTCAGCTTTACCACAATAGTAGTTGGTCCGTTCCACGGAATTGTGGTTTCAGAAATAGCGACTTAAAGGATTTAGACACCGAAAGCCTGGTAGTAGTAAACCAAGTCTCTAAAGTGGAAAGCCCTTATAGTGGCTATTCTTTGAACACAGATCGTTGAGTACATAAATCCTAGAAATGAATCGCGATTCCTCTTCTTCGACCTTAGTTGCCGGACCCACTCGATCCCGATTTAACCCAGTATTGTCGATCTAAAAGGATCCGACACTAAAATCTCTGGATGAGAGTTCTAACGGAAGCCAGATGGTGTGAAAACAAGAGTGAGACAGCTATGCCGTGCTCTACGTTTTTGCAACACGAATCCACTGGAACTGTTGGATGAAGCCAGATTTTGAGACCTCGAATTATTCTTGCTACTTACAGAATACGAGTAGTCTGTTTAGAAACAAAGCATCCCAAAAGGCTTCATTGGCCTTCAACCTGCAAGACCGTCACTTGGGGAGTCAGTGAACACTAGATATTATACGTACCTTGTGTGCGTGAAGGCTCAGTTGCACTGAATCTCATTTAACTGCAATTCGATCACGTGAGTGATCAATCGTCCGTCCTTCCTATCCGGAATTTTGCGTGTTTGAGCTTTCCCCGAAAGAATCAAGTCACCCATTGCCAATGGTTCTCAAGAGAGAGATTCTCTTGCGGGGTATAACCCAGTTTTCAGTGTTACTCATTTGACTTCATCTTTCGAGTTCACAGCTTTGTATCTTCCGTGAAAATAGATAACTACATAAACCAAACGACGCTACAAACCACAAGTATTTAATTTAGATCCTCACTTCCCAGGTAGTCAGCACTAGACTGTACCATAATATCCAATTTACTGACCGTATTTGCGGGAATGTGGAATGCGTAATGCAGGCCGGTGGTGAAGGCGTCGCTTAGCCTATCAATTTACGCCCATCTGATAAGTCTCAGCCAGAATGAAACGCGTCCTGTGCTCCCCGTAAACAACCACTTTAACCTTTGCCCTGCAACAGGCTCTCCACGAAGATAATCAGGACTAAGAAATGTCAAACTAAACATCGGAAATTCAGCTGGATCTCTCAGTGAAATTCTCCATCACCGAAGTGAAATACGTCAATAACCAAAAGCCAGTTGATCCGTCATAAAGCTGTTTGCAACAAGTGATTGTTGCGCAGGAAAAATACAATATTTTAAAAAGAAATAATAAAGATACTCTGCAGTCCCACTAGAAACACGTTTATCATCCCGCTCTATGCTAGACAGCTTGCCGCATGAAATGTGTTTAATTAAAGATAACCATTCGATATGATATGTCAAAAATTCTGTCGTCCCCACATTTCCCTTGTGGTTGCCAATGTGTACATCGACGAACGATGCTGACCCCTTCGCGTCAAGCTTGATCAGGAGGAACAGCACATTGTTCACTCGGAAAAAACTAACCTGCTTTGATGATTTTTTCAATCGGAATGAATGACGTCAAACATAAACTGGAATGTTGATTGGTTTCCCCAACTGTTCTGTAGAAACCGAAAAATGGTTTGCTAGTCGTTTGACCGAATTTTCAATAGATAAGAACTACTACGTCACCAAATTCACAAATATTGTTCCAGGGTTTCGGTGGCTGTCTGGGACATGCACCCCCGATCCCCTAAATGTCAGGATAAAACATTTGTGAAGCGCAATGCGCTGTCACTCAAACCGGTAAAGAAAAACGTGGAAATAAACAAATGACCGGTTTCTAGTCAAGGAGCGTCAAGCTAGAGCGCTGGTGTGCTCTGTATATTTGCAGCCGGCGATACAGCCGTTTACCACTTTTCTTCAGCACGTGCGACGCCGCGAGAGATCGACCAGCATGGAATAACAAAGCTGTTGCGTTCACACTGAAGATCTCCTCCGGTTTCGTTTTGAAACCCAACTATCCATGGGCCCCAACCCGGGAAGGTTACATTGTGTCACACTGTGGAGAAAGACCACACCGAAAACCCAGTTACCTGGATGAGACACAAAGGAGAAATAAGTTGAATTTCGGAAGCGCATTCGCAAGGGTTCGCACTTTCATTTTCGCGCCTCGTTTAAGATCACTGCAGCCGAACGGAGCATTCAGCTGTCGACTCGTTTTGACACATACCAATACGTAGGGAGCATGAGCGATGCTCAATTCTATACATGGGTGACTGGGACGCTGGAGTCCAAGTCTCCACGCCATATCGAGATCACATGACAGAAGGCAAATCACTACACCCTTATCTGGCATGTTGATATCATGTTCTATTTGGCTGAAAACCTTTCATCTTGGTCTCATTCTAGCATTACGTAGGGTAGCTTTTTATACGAAAGGAATTAAGAGCATTTGGAATATGCGTGATTTGCGTGCACGCAGTCTCACTGAGTATATCGGTAGACCCGTTCTCGTTCTTTTTTGGCCAGACCTGGATCGACCAACTCCTGCGCTGGGATCCGGCGAACTATTCCAATATTCGGGAAGTACGCATTCCACCGAGGTTGATATGGACACCAGATATTGTGTTGTACAATTAGTAAGTGAAATGTGGGAATTTACGAAACCTGCTGATATGATTACGATACTCTTATTATTGGTTCTTTTTTTAAGAGTACGGTTACAAACATAAAAAGTAAATCCGAGCGAAAGATGTGGAAGGGTGTACAGGAGAAGATTGGATAAAACGAGGGTGATGTTCCGTTTGAAGCTTTGCCACCAACAGTTCCAGTCAGAGAGAAGATGATTTCCAACTTATGTAGGAATGTTTCGTATGGACACACGCGTGCAAAGACCAGCAACCGAAGAAAAGACAAACAATGCCGAATGCCCTTTAAGGCAGAGTAAGCGCCAGCACAGCCAAGACTCGCACATCAGGCACAAGGCACATCCACCATACAGTGTCAGGTGTGAAAGTCAGTGGCAAGCCTGAACGCTCAACTCCATGTATCGCGCAAAAGTATCATAGGTACTTAAAGAGCCCAGAATGGTGAGCAAACAAACAAGTCACTGAGGGTGACTTTAGGAAGTCCCAGCCCAGCAAGAGCCTTCGCGCATTGGATAAAGCAGATCCCTCAATATGAAATGATTACCGGTTGGCGAACCAGAAAATCAAAGTTGCAGTCGATGGTATCACTACTACTACTCTCACGACTGGTAGTAGTATCACTACCGATAATCTCACCTTCTGTCTGACCAAACAAAAGTCCCTGAAGGTTCTTTTGTACGATAGTTGACTAGGACTGCCTATTTCTTAGTTGATACCGGATTGTCCACGAAAACATGCACAACACACTGGACGATGTAGCCACTTTGATGCACTTTATGACTCTAAATAAAGCTAACCCTTTTGCCCGATGCGTTTTTCCTGCTTACTGATCTACTTTCACTACAGTAGATAGCCATGTCCTATTAAACAAGATTTTAGCTAGTGGTTGCTCTTATTCATCTCCTGGCTTGTTGTGAGTATTTTTAGTTAAATTCCAGTACCTCTTCTATTCGCCTAAATTACTAATCATCCCAGAGTTGATGGCCTCATTCGTTTTTAAAGTATTCTGATGATTTTGTTCTTTGTCATGTTCTGTCGTCGAATTTCAAGCCTGAACACTTAAGAAGTTTGAATGATGGACTTCTGGTCATCTCGTCTTACGAGGTACCCACAGAGGACTTTTTTGCAAATCTTTCACTTCTGCCCTCGGAGTGTTTTTCAGAGGTCCTCAACAGCTGTAAAAACTGATTTCCGCTGTTGACAGTTATAGTTATCTTGGTGTATTCATTGCGTTTTCCTAAGACGATCCAAATAGTGGGATGCAGTCTCACTGCAAAACAACGGGATATATCATCGCTTCTTTTTGAAGAGCGTGGTCTCAAACGTGTAAAGTGAATGCAAGCGATAGATGTGGAAGGGTTACAGAGAAGATTATTTAAAACGAGGGAGGTGTTCCGTTTGGATGCGTGCGACCAACAGTTCCAGTCAGACAAGATGATTTCCAACTTATATAAGAATGATTGATATGGAAACACAAGTGCAAACACCGGCAGCTGAAGAAAAGACGAACAATGTTGAATGCTCTTCAAGGCGCGTTAAAGGCTAGCACAGTCACGACTCGCACATCAAGCACAAAGTGCCCGTCATACTGGGTCTGGTGTGAGATTCAGTGGCAAGCCTGAACGCTCAATGCCATTTACCACGCATAAAAGTGTCGTAAGTACGCAGAGAGCCCAATTTGGCAAGCAAAAACAGGTCACTGATGGTAACCTTAGGAAGTCCCAGTCCAATAACAGCCTTGGCGGATTGAGGAAAGCAGATCATTCGATAAGAAATGATCATCGGTTGGTGGACCAAAAAGTTGACATCACAACCGATTGTGCGTAGGGCTGAGATTATGGCGAGGGAATACTCATCAGCACCATACTTCTGCTTCTTCTCATTCCACACAGTCACTTCGCGTCCATCCGAGACAATGCTGACGTCTATCACAGTTGCTCGGTGCTCCCGAACAGCGATTAGGTCAGGCTTGATGAAGGACGTCGAAGTAGGCGCTCTCAACTCCTCGAAGACGGTGTACCCCAGGCGACGGGGACGTTTCGCGAGTTCCCTTGCAACCCAATTATGACGAGCATATCTAGGGGCATACGTGATCCAGCAGGACTGCAAAATATGCACCAAACTCTCCGGCTGGCCAGTTTCCACGACAAAAGATCGTCTGGGCACGATGACCACGCCGAGCTCTTCTAACTCTCGTCCTAAGCAGGTTGCATCGGAGCTTCTGGCGAATAGACCGCTGTTTCACTCATTGTTTGGCCAGGGCCAATAGATGATGATTAGTCCAACTGTGCTAGCCGGTTGAGCACACGTACCTGGTTTTGATGCTGATAGCCGATCGACCAGGAGAATATTGCTCCAATCTCGAGAAAAGCGAGGTTTGCGTGTCACAAGACGGATATAGATTGTTAGTCATGTGCAAGAGTGATTGTGACTCTTGTTGGGACTAGCGGACACCGGAATTCTTCACGAAGCCAAGCTTATCTGCATTATGCTGTGTGCGTGCTGGATGTGCGTGCCGGCGGTGTTGACTCAGGCCAATCTTCGTCGGAACAAGGCGGGAGCAATCAGCGCAGACCAATTGGGCGACCATGTTCGTACCAACACTTTCATTGTCGTGAACTCGATGGTGGGCTACCAAGCGAGCTTTCGATTTGCAGCACTTGCCACATTCCTCACACGTGAGCCCCACGAGTCTCTCCTGTGTACTGGTTGGAACTGGTGCGGAGGCGCAAGATGATTCGTACTGTACATTGTCGAAAGTAACCAGCACACTGAAACCCAACAGGGTGGTTATCCCTGTCTGGAGTTGCTGAACTCTTAGCTCACCCAGATGACGTCCAAGCTGCCCAGTCGGCACCACAAGGAGGTGGTTCAGCTCGCCGACTATATATAGTTGGGTCGGCTACCTCTCTGTCGGCATCCTGTTCACCATTCTCACATTCCTTTTAGGGTTCCATGGAGTTTAAATAGCCACCTAGTAAGGCATCTCTGACCAGATGGGAAATATATTCACGAATGCATTAGAGAATCAATAGTCTCGGAGGTGGCCTCCAGCCTAACAGGGGTAGATCAACCACGTCTAGTTTACCGAAGTCTCCCTTAAAAAACATCTGTAAAGTATCGTCGAATCGTCGTGAGGAAACTGCTGGTTTCTCGGGTTAGTTTTGCTGCACTTCTGGCGATACTATTCATTTGACGCGGCAAAAAAGACGAGCAATGTTGGTCACTGAAGCACTGGCTTGCGGTTTCGAAACGCCCTGCTGCGAATATACGATTCGAGGTCTGGAAATGCTTCCGGTTTGGATCTGAGGGTGATAACCCCAGGGCGAAGATCTGTGCCGTAGATGGAGCACCTCATTGGAAGAGTTTGTCCTTGAGAGCAGTCTTTGAGGGGCTTTACTGAACTTATTTTGAACTTAACTAACAAGGGCGCGCGATAAGCCCGTACTAGTTTATCAGGGAAGTGGTAGTCTTCAACTTCAGAAAGGGAGTCAGGCACTGAAGATCACTGAACTGGAGCAGCTCATTTTACTCCAATCCCAGAAACATTACCCGGAAGTCAGGAGAAGCAAATCGCTTTCATTATACACAGAAACGAGTATGCTTGAAAAGCTAACTGGTTACAAACCGTCATTTGATCAGTTTTGGATAATATGGAATAATCGATGGCCACACAGTAGCTTGAAACTGTTCGCCAAAATGTGCTCATCTCTCCACGTCCATCTAATCAGTTCCAATCAGGAGAAACGGCTGCTTCTGGATTCGGAATCGCAAAGTATTCATCTTTCTACTGGAGTGATCGCCGGCCAATTGAGCCAGTCAGACTGCAGAAGGATTTATTTGCTGGTACGTCTATTCTTCGTACGTTGAGAAATTTCAGCCGTGATGATACTACACCGTTGAAAATACCGTTTCAACACTCTGTCCATCAAATGATTCATTCGGGTTAACATGCAAAAATTCCTTGCAGGTAAAGCTGATAAGGGAGATACGATTTACTAAGAAAAGGTAACATTTCAGTCGGAATTACTCAGCCACATAACTCTGAATCCTTTGTGTTCGTAGTACTGAGGTGGTTTTTCGCAAAATACAACTTCTGGGTTAACCCGGATGGCCATTCGAAGAAGAGATAAGTTGAGACGGAACACGTATTTTACGACTGTCCCACGTGCGACTGAGCTTTTCGGGCACCGACGTCACGTTTTCCAAGGATAATCGGTTATACTTCGAGCACCTGGCTCGATAATTTTCAGGTCTTTCTCAAGGATGAACGATTATTCAGATAAACCATTCTGATTAGTCACCAGTCTGCTGAAGATTCTTCCCGTAAGTGAAGTCAGTCTATTTCGGAAAGCCGAGACGCACTGTTTCATTTTCATTGGAATTCGCCAGCAGTGCGCATCCAACGAATGTCAAGGGAACGAACTTTGGTCGTTGGCTTGTTCGCTGAGCTGGGCAAGTTGATTGTAAACGTTTCATCACCAATCGAGGTGACATCATCAGTGCGTTATTGGGGAGCGCAGTGGTGCGTAGCGATGGGTTGGTGGTTGTGCTGGTGTTGTGGTGTTGGTTGGTGGAACGAGCCTTCCAACTGAAAAGTCACTCGAGGAGCCAATCAATACGGGATCGCGTTTCCGTGAGTGAAGGATGAGTGGCGCTATATCCCGTCTAAATGCGAGCAAGGCACACTGGAGATCAGCCGTTCGTGGCCGAATCACTAACCGGGGGGTCGCGGGTTCAAAACTCCCCAGTGTTTCTTTAGATGCGGATTGTTGGTGATTCCCAATAAGAATGAAACAGTGCTGCTCAGCCCTTTGGCACATGCTGACTTCACTTACAAGACGAAATTGCGGCTGACATTTCTAAAGTTCTCTTACTACTACTAGCAAACTACTCAGTAGTCATCGGAAAATCGTGAGTGAACAGGTAGTGATTCATTCTTATCATTCTTCATCCGACAGCAAGAATACAGATAACGCTGGATGACAATAATTCATGCAAATCACCGATAGCTGCTCAATGTGGAAAGAAAGGAACAGGAAGTGTAACTTTACGACTGACTAGATGTTTTTTATCCAGTGACAAGAAGAACAGATAGTTGGCATAGATTTCCTGGACGATGTACAGCGTACCACTAAACCACTGGATATGACTTACGCAATAACATGGTGCGGGATTATCATGGTCTTGGCACTGACCTTACTCGATCAGGTGATTTTCGAGCATGCATTCAGGTGTCCACACTAGACTGGCAGCTATTTGCCTTGGTTTTGCTATCGATTCTTTTGACTGATTTGGGGAACGCTCATTCATCCGTAAATATCGTTCCCTCTAGTTGATGTACTTGTCAGCAAAACTACGGAACGATAGCTGCTGAGACATTTCATTTCAACAGTGTGCATGTCAGGTTTTCCAGTCCATTCACACCTTAGAGATGTAATTTCCCTCGAAGTGAAGACAGTGCTGAAAACCTGTTTCTAGGTTAGAGTTCGGTTCTCACTTAAAGGTTGGGTCGGTTGAACTAGATCTTTGTCACTGGAGACACATTGTTTGCTACATCTGTGTTCCAGTTTTCGCACTGCGTACACAACACTCACCATTCCGAATGAAACTTCTTGAAGAAGCGCCTTCATCGCATAGGCCGTTTTAGGGGCACGGAATTTTCTGTCTCCAGTTCGCCCTTAAGGAACACAGAGTCTCATAACCATATACATTCTATAAATGTATCGCAATATCTCGAATACCGTACCAACTGAAACGTGAGGCGGCCTGGGGCAGCACATTCAATTGCTTGGAAACATCATAAACGAGGGATTCAGAAAGGTTCCAGATGAGTCTCCCGAAAAGCCAAATTTGTTTGTAAATAAGTGTATTTAGCTAATTTCGTGCAGTTTGGGTTCAAATAGAACATAAGTTTGACGGAAACTCAAAAACTGCGCCTACCTGATGAGCCCCAAGAAGGGCGAAACCGGTCGTGGGCTGTCGAAGAATTTTCAGCGACCTTATGAGTAGTGCAGTACGTCTATACATATACTTTCTGCTTCCTAAAAACTGATCTAACCCTCAATAGGAGATGTCGCAATGGGAGTGTTTGGCACCACTGAATCACATTTATTAGTTGACTTTTAATGGATAACTTTTCAGTCGTGAGCACAATCGATACATTAACCCGCCACATTGGTGAGTGTTTATTTCTGTTGGACTATACTTGATTTGGCCAGCAATAAAGTATCATTCATTGACACAAGTCACAGTTGGACTACCAAGTGATCACAACATAGCCAGACGTCAAGGTAAAGCAACTCACAACAAATCAATATTTTTTGAGTTCCCTATAGTATCTTCTTGATAGATTATCATCTCTACCTGCTTTCATTCAACCTTGTGTAGATGAAAAACCGTTATTTCTTAATGATTAGGAATAAAAACCGGAAATTTTAGCTTATCCTCACTGAGTTTTCAAACCTCTCATATACGGATGAAATTTTTATTACTCCGGTGCGTACGTCATGCGATATGGTTCTCAGTCTACCACGGGAAAGCCCTCTTGTCGAGTGGACGTTTTGGAGTCCCCGGGTGATGTCTAGTTTCACAGAAAATGAGGCATCTAAAATTTTTAAAAAATTACCTGTGAACAGACCAACTACCAATATATGACAACAAACAAACAGTACAGAGAACAGGTACGAGGTTTTGCAATACAGTAAATATGGAATTTTGGGCTCTTTCACAATCCATCATGGCCACTTATTAGTTAAAAACGGTGTCTGAGGAAAGATATGGCTTGCAGCTTGAAACGACTTGCAGAAACTCTTGACACGCTGTTTATTTGAGCTTAGAGAATCATTATTAACAACTGTATGTCTATCGCTACTACAAAATTGTGCGAGAAAGTTGAAGGCATAATTACTACACGTGTTTGGATTCCATCGTCAGATGGATATGCTGAGTTGTGGTCTACATACGGTGTCCATGATGTAGACTGCCTGCATGCTTGGATCAGTTTCCGACCAAGTTAGCCCTTGTGGATTAAATGAATCAATCTAAACTACGTAATCTCTTCTGCCAAGCCTGGTCTATAAACTCAAAGTGAGGCAAGCGTATGAGTATACATTGCAAATCAGTTTCCATTTGACTGAAGACAATTCTCGTCATTTTCCGGTAGCTTAATCGGCCAAGTAAACATCAAAGAAATGCTCTCTAACTGGTTGTTTTTTTTGGTTTGTTCTTCTTGTGTGTAGCGTGGATGAACGTATGAAAGAACAACGTGACGTCATGCTAAACGTGGACTATTTGGGTCGTGTGTTTTGGAGTCCACCAGCTATCTTTAAATCTCGTTGCCCGATCGATATCAGAAACTTTCCTTTCGACTACCAATTCTGCTTTCTGCGTTTTGGCTCAGCCACGCAACATAGTGATCAAATGGATTTGCAGTTTTTGGACAATCGGACTGAGGTGGATACTGGTGAATACACGGAGAGCAACGAGTGGACCATTATTGCCAAGCCGGCGCGTCGGTACCTCATGCCATCGAAATGTGGGAAGACCATACCTGTTTTGACCTTCTTCTTGTTGTAAGTTATTGTGTATCGGTAATGGTCACCCTAAACACGAGGACGAGGTTGTACGTCTTAATTCAGCCGCTTTCCAGATACTGTGACCCTCAAAAGAGAAGGAACAACTGGGAAGGTGGGATGGGTGGCCTCTCTCCTAAAGGAGTTTCACGCTGAATTGAGATTGACGCCATTGTTGTTGGAAGTCTTTCTTGGGTGTATTAGTATGTCTTCACCGATTGTACTTTTTATGAATCGACCGATCAGATTAAGCGATAGATCGATATTTATTCGTAGGAGAAAGCGTCATTAGATCATTTATGAGCTAACTGAGGAAATAGCCTTGGTCACATGACCGACTGTTTGAAAGCAAGAAGAAACCACAAACAGGTCAAAGAATGTCTTCTTCTAAAAAAACGATAAACAATTCTAGACCGCCCATCATGTACTCTCAGAAATACTGATGAAATTGTTTGGCAAAGGTGGCTATCATCGCTTCAAGTGGAGAGTATAAATCTTCAGTGAGAAACTGATTCCAGGATCGCGTGAAGTTCTTCAAAATTAAAGTTTACACGCAGCTTATCATATATGTTTCTCGCTATCCTAGAACATTTGACGCTGGCAGGAGTATAAAAGTCGGCATTGTTGGTTTAACGGTCAACAGCTTGGGGATCACTTGGTCTGACGATCTCACGTGTAAGCATTGAATGACTCCATACGAGATAATGGATAATAGCATTAGGTCTAAATGCCCTGGTAAGTTCCTCATCCAAGAATATGTGCACCTCAAGCAAGTGGAATAACTGCCTCCTACCACGCGGTCGCTTCTTCAACCTCTGAGAAGGCGATCACTAATAAAATTTATCTCAGGCAGCCAACTAAGAATAGTACATTCTGAGGGTTGCTTTTACAAACATACTTGTGATCAAATGCGTATATTCAACATTCAAAGGCGAACTGCTCTCATACTGATAACACGAATGTGCCTTAGAGGGTTCTATACACGTCAGCAATCACTTAACACAACCTTAGACCAATGGTGCTCAACATTTCCAACCACTTGCATCCGGTTAAGCATACTAACTTTGAGCAATATTTCCTTTGATGCTTTGTTACCCAAAGTACCGATTTTAGTAATAAAGTGGCACTGACACTCGTGTAACTACATAAAATTCGCTGTAATAGTTTCTTGATGTAATAGAATGTTAAATGAACGTGCAATATTCTCACACGCACTGAAAATCAATGTTAAGCCACGGTTTTGAAATATGTGTTGTATGTTGTGTTATGTCAGTATATATATATATATATATATATATATATATATATCAATAAGGCACCAGCAATTGTGATAAAATAACTCAATTGGGTGTTGTAGCCTTCAAACAGATGCACCCTCCAACTGTTCATCTGGTTCCACCAATCAAATCACTCAATCAATCAAACGATCGATCAAATCGTTTGCACTACCGCCTGGCAGTTTGAACACGGCTGGACATATAGAAGTTAAAACTGCAACCGTTCCACACCGATATAATTTTCCTGATAAAACTGCTCCTGTGTACTTGAGTACGGCAAACGCAGGCAGACCCTCCGCCGAATGTCCGTCAGCTATATTTTAAAAGGGTTAAGGCCTTCGAGTTTATGAGAAGATATCTCATGAACTACTGTTTGCAAACTGGTAAATGTCCTTAAAAGGTACCTGTATCACCCAACTTCAGTACAGACCTCCAACTATTACTGGAATCCATCAGTTACCGGTTTATGGAAATGTCTATCCAGAGAGTGGTGTCTGAACATTAGATAAGCAATTATTCACTTGACGACTAGCTCAGTTTAAATTAGGATTGCTCGGTTGTTTTCGATATCATTCTTCAAACATAACTTGATATAGACTGGGAGGTTGAGCCATGAGGGAATTACCTCAATTGAGGATAAATCAACCCTCGTTAAGCTATGACACCCTTTCGGTTCATAGCTGCCCTGCAACCCAGAAGAAAAATGAGGACTGATATACTGCCAAGTTGCACAAGCCTAGACAGGAGCAGTCGAGATGCCGGGAATGGGTTCGAAGCACGGACCTTCCGGTCAGCAATTTCGCACCCTAACTAGTGAGTTATCTCGATCAAGAACCACAGTATGATCCTAACTGTGCTGAAGGTGACAAATGAGGACACGTGTTACGTCGGAAATAGCAAATTCAACTGAAATAGCGGCAACCACAATAAACTCAGGTTGATCATGATTTTATGTATGATTCCATGCAGTGAAGTCGATGGGTAACTTATGAGCTAGCTATGTCATCAGCGCGTACTACCGACTCTGATCGGGTCTTTTGTTTTAAAAGGCATAGACGAAGCAATGGATGTCAAAGAAGCGACGCAGTACATTCACTGACCTACACCAATGTTCTGTCTCTTGAAAATTTAAATGTAAACGCGTGTCAGGAGCCCCTACCAAAGTGATTTTGTTGCATTTGTTTCACGTTAGCCAGCTCAACTCATCATGTCTATTGATTCGTCGTCCGTTTTCTACACTTTCCACTACAGCTTGAAACGTAATCCTGCCTATTACACGTACATTTTGGTGTTTCCGTGTATCCTACTCAGTCTGATCACGACGGTCATCTTTTGGCTGCCGCCCCATATCCCGGCAAAGATGTTACTGAGTAAGTTGACGAGACGGATGTAGTGATCCACAGATGGTTACTTTAGGACGCATCATCCCGTTTTGCTTGTCATAAAATCGCTACTTGCCAACCCTTTCCGTTTCACAGGTATGAACATTTTCGTGTCCTTCTTCCTTCTGCTGAAAATTCTGGCAATGTCCACCCCATCAGCATCTACAATTGTGCCCTTCCTTGGTAAGTTTACTTCCACAACTAATTGCTCACCCCAGTGAAGGTTAGTAAAGCATACCAGCATGTTAAACGGTTGGGTTTGGTGTGCGTCTAACTCGCAGTCTTGAAGCAGGATCGTCTTTAAAATCACTAGTCGTGTAGCACGTACTCCCATGACCTCAGATGATCCACTGTTTTTTTTGAACTCTACCGCTTGATCAAAAGAGGCGCTATGTGTAAGAAGACGTTTGAAGTTGATGGTGTCGCATGTTGACAGTGTGCGAAACACCATTAAGACCACGTCCTATCGTTTACAGATCCTGGTCTGTCATATACAAAGACTGATGGTGCAATAACACGAATGCAGATTGAGTGGTGCTCGCTAATGTGATATGCTCTTAGTCGGAGTATAACAATTTTTCACTGTAGTCAACCTGAGGAATCATTATGGCTTACAGGAATTCTGCTTTCAAGCACAGATCGTTTAAAATGAAATTGTTTGATCGGAAATATGAATGAGCACGTCATTGACCACCGCATTTGAGTAGAGGCCCAAGAAACTCAGGAAGCCAGTAAAAATATTAGACCAAATAACAGTGAAACTTCAAGACCTGCTCTTTAACACCAGACGTTGCGTAGTCCACCATTTGTGAAACGAAGGCCTCTAAGCCAGTCAGAATGGTCACCCAGCACGTAGTTACATGAGTTGAGAATGAAACTTGGAGTGGTTACGAGCGGAAAAAGTTGGCAGTGATGAATAAAATGTAATTTGTTTGGTTTTATTTAGTTAAGTCTCCTACGAGTGCAAGGTACGATGGGGAGAATTATCTTCTGGTTGACAAAAGTCAAAATCGGGATTTTTTGGTTTGTGAGTCCCTTCTAGTGCAGGTCGAACCTTTAGTTGACGCCTATATTGAGATGCACTGGTATGAGAACGTCTCCATTTGTACGGCGTAATGCATAAGATCATTCTGTAGCTTACGGTGTATTTTGTGATTGGTTGAGAGATTGTACATGGCCGTTCGAAAAGCCATGGAATACTATGACAAAGTCGATACATCACAGGGTATCGACCAATTTTGAGTTGTGCATCGTTTTACGTGTATTGCGCTCGGTTTCCCCTCAATTGTTTCATTCAAAGGAGCACTAAAATAACTTGGTTCAATATGACTATGTTATTTAATTTTGATTTGTGCTTGCAACATGGTTGAGAACACAGTAATCGTTCCAATTTTAAGACGTTACTTAATGAGAAGCAGGTTTTTCTCGACCCATTCCGAGATGCTCAGAGGATTACCTGAAAGGTCACAGCGCATAACAATCGCAATGTTTATTTCACTGCTTCCTCTCGGTTTACTCTGTAACAGAGTTGAAAAACCCGACTCGTACATACACACTGACATAAACGAGACTAAAGCACGAATGGCAAATCCTGCTGCATTATGGTGGGGTGCACACATCAAGAGAAATGTCGATGATTTATTTCCAAACAATCATAACTCTTGCTGCTGAATCCGATTTCATTTCCGGAAATTCGTGTTGGCAAAAAATTGGCGCTTTTTTCTTACTGATCAACCGGATGAACTTCCCGCAAAATTTAACTCATTCGAGAAAGTAGCGGCTGAATTCATTTTTAGTGCTGTCAGATACTTCACCGTAAACAACGGAAGACGAAATGAAAGCTTCTCATGAGTAACTGCACTTTTCAAACTGACCTTCTCCTGCTTTAGTTTTCTAACTTCTTCATAGCGAACTTTCAGACTTCCATGCTATTTGTGAGGTTTATATCTCTCTACGCTATTGAAGACCCAATTTATTCAATCGTTAGAAGTGTTTATCAAACTAGCATTTCTAAAGACCCAGTCATTTTCAAGTGGCCTGACAAAAAATCCCATTGCACAGCGCTCGAGTACACGAAATAAAGTCACATCAGTCGATTTATCAAGTCTGATGGAGGAAGGGACCGGATGCTTCAAACGTGTGCAAACTATCGATCAGGAAGTCACGGGTTGGAGACTCCTTGGAGTTTCGTGAGATGCGCGCTACTGCTGACTCCCAATAAGGACGTACAATGCTTCTAGGCTTTTCAGTAAGGATTGGCTACACTGACAGGACGAAATCCCCACTAAAACGTGATACCTTTACAAATTGGATGACTTTTTCTCACATACAGTTTCAACAGCCTACAGAGCACATGGGCCGATCAGCGGTTGGCCTGTTGTTTGGTCAACCATTTCCCATGTAAGCTTCTACTAGAGTCATTCAAATGACTCATTTGCATCTAGTTTTACCAGTAAAACATCGTTCTGACGTTCGAGAACACTTCTACCCTACTTTGTATGTTCCGTATAAACATTTGACAGATGTTGCTCCTAATTTTATGGGTTCCACTGGACAATTTGTTGGGAATTTGTTACACATGACAATGAGACAGGCATTCCACCTCCCGCCCCCCCCGCCTGAAACTGAGTACGATGGATACGAAACCCACTAACTATGTGGACCACTGTGCCTTTAATTTTTTTCACCCTCATAATTACTTCTTAACCTCTCAGTTGGTAGGAAGAAAAACTGAACTACCAACAACATAGTTACCTTAGCAACCACATGGCAGTGGCATGTTCAGTCCAGCTTGCAGTTTCATTGGCGGTTGGCAGAAGGTAGCATGTTTCGTTACACTTCCTCAACTTTGACATCATTCAAAGGGTCATTGCGCAACTATGTCAACCGTTTATAATGCAAAAACATCCTTTTATTCAATGGATACACACTTCGCCTGCAAATTGGCGAAAATACTCTCTGTTCAGTTGTCGGGTCCAGTCCACTCCACAATAACGCTATGCACACAATGGTCGGTGATTTCGAGCGTTTCTAACGTTAGCAGATATGTAGTAGAAACGCTGCGTGGGCCAGTCCATTCTAGGGGGGGGGGGGTAGGCATGAGGCTAAAATGAAGGTTGTGTTTGAAATTCGAACTGGATAGAATTATGGTTACGAAGCAGGCTGATCACATCGTTCAGCTGTAGCACCCTTTCTGTGCCTAACTGCTATGCTACCAGAAGGAAGCACGAGGGCTGGGATACTGCCAAGTTGTCCAAGACTAGACAGGGGAAGTCGAGAGGCAGAGGTCGGGTTCGAACCGTGGACCATCCGGTCAGTACATTCGCGCTCTAACCACTGAGCCATCTCGCCCCCCACAAGTGGGACTTGAAAAAGTTGCCCTGAATCTTGATATTTCATCGGAGTTCCAGATAGTTTTCAGTATCTCAGGATTTAAGCGGTCACGGTCGTTGCAAGCAAATAAAAGCCACCAGCTGTGAGATACTTGGGTTGAGGGGAAAAGAAATGAATAAAACGGGACGTCCATTGCATTGAGCAGTCAGAAGGAGTGAAGTAATAGGACGATATTTTCGAATCCAAACTGGAGGACTACATAGTCAATGTGGAGAGACGTATGGGATAGTAGAACTTTTGTTAAGTTTACTGGAAACGTAAAGATTACACCGAAAGGCATCTTAATTCATCAAAAGCAGTTTAACCCGTTCTGACCAGGAATGATTACCGATCAAAGTGACGCCTGCCGTCATCAGTATTATTATTACTATTATTATTTATAGCAAGGATAATCGTTCAGCTGTAACACATTTTCGGTGCCTAACTTCCATGCCACCCGAAGGAAGCACGAGAGCTGGGATACTGCCAGGTTGTCGAGAGGCAGAGGTCGGGTTCGAACCACGGACCTTCCAGTCAGTAAATTCGTGCTCTAACCACTGAGCAATCTCGCCCCCCGTTATCTGTAGCCACATCAAATGAGAACACGGACGCTTCACTACCGTAAACGCGATTCCTAAGTACCTTACGGATACTGATTTCAGGACGGCCTGGCCAGCAGCTGAAATGTTCTGAAAGGAATTGCTGGCACTGGTGAAGGATGAAGCAAACCTTCAGAGACTTTGGTACAATCGACTAGCTGTTTTTTAATTCGCGGGTCATAATAGAGGCAGACAACAACTATGTCGTCTGTCTGCTTGCAAGAAATTACGGAGGATGGTTGTGAGGTGGGGTTTGATGTAAAAACTGAAAGAAGGGAAGATAAAAAATAGTACCCTAGAGCCAGCTACTGTTCTTAAGAACTAAAGCTAATCTATAAATGCTGGAAGTCATGAACGATGTGAGATTTCTGGAAATATCCAGTCAAGAAGTCGACAATTAGTGAGCTGAGTGGCATTCAGCGTCCAGTCGACCAATGACCCTTGTGCAGCCGAATGTAGCAAAAACTCACCACACCACTATTCCAATCGAGCACTGGTGCAACTGCATAAAACATCGGGGCCGCAGCGTCAAGCGTGGACCTGGGACTGAAAACTCGTGCCAATAGGACCTTTGCACATGATTTAAGAGAACGGGAAGTACAATAACTTGGGGGAGGGGGTTATATGGACAGCGCTGCAGCCATAGGATATCTTCCTTCAAAATATACACAAATGAAACAAGGCAGTCAATCAGGGAACAGCAGATGTGTCACTGATGTGTCCCGTCTCGTGGTCCTCATCCAGGGAGACGGCAATGACCTGCGCAGCCGGGTTCGTTGGTAATGTCTTTCATACTTCATTGCCAACTCAATAACTCATTTCCACCCTTCGCGAGGCTTTGCGAAAAGAGCCCTTCGGGATATTCGATCAGCTGACACACCAAGCACGTGACCAGACCAGCGCAACCTACGGAGTGCGATCAGTTCGTCTACCGTGGAAGTACTTCAGAACTAGTGATCCAGTGTTCTCACAAGACTCGGACAATGCTCCGAAGGCATACATGGTCAAACACCTAAAGATTTAAAAGTCCTCAGCGTGCATTGGAATTTGAAGTTTCAACAGAAGTTTAGATATTGCGCTATTTTCTCTGAAAATAGATGGGGTTAACAAATATTGGGCAGTTCGTTGAGAGAATCACGTCGCTGGTGTTCGATGAACAAGCCCCCGTACGTGCTGTTCTGCTGTGAGTGAATGAAGAAGCGATGCCAACAGTCAGCAGTTGGATGTACCAAATGGATAACATTTCCAGGTCACCAATGAAGAGAGTTTGGAGTTCTAGCGTGCAGCCACCTATCGTCTCAAGAGCGATCTCATCACACATAAAGAAACATGCGACAGAGAGAATCGGTATGGTGAAAATGAGATGAACTTGCACCAAACGTGTTCGCTCGGTAAAACAATGGACAGGGTTGAAGACCGGACAGGTGAACAATCGGTTTGGTGAACAAACCATCGCATTCAGATGCACAAAAAGTCCAACGGGCAATCAGGTGGGTTAGCCATCCCCAATTCAAATCAGGCCGGTTTAACCTACGTGACATTCTGTAACAGTTTACCACGCCGAACCGGTTGCACGTTCATCAAACTCCAGTCCTCCGGTAAGCTCATTCTGCGCAAGATGTGAAACTCACCGTAAAACGATACTGTTGCGACTTTGGTTGAGTCTACTTTCGAACATCCTGTGCCAAAATAGGTGTTTGGGATGAAAAACTAGTTTCAGTTTCGGTGCGACATTCGTACCCCTTGAATTGAAGTATAGCTACAGTACACATGCAAAGTGCGACCAGTAGTTTTCACCATCGCCTTGCATTTGAACGCTGAGCTCTTGATAAAATGAAGTTATCTTGCGACAGCAAATGTATGCACGTTCTGATGACACAGTCTCAATCGATAATGGATACGATTGTTCGTGAACGACAAACGTCATATGAAGTAGAACAAAACTGCGGTTAATTGTGTGCTCACTTTTTTTTACTGATCTTAACACGGACCTGTTCAGCACTCAAAATGATGTCTTGGATGTTTGGCAAACGTTTACTGTTCCACACCTCTGTTTCGAACAGGAGTGAGTAAAAGTAGGAAGCTTAGCTGGCCTTCGCGTACCATACACTCCTTATCTGGACACACTGTTATGTGTCCTTTTTCTATTGCCCACTTGTGTGAAGTTCAAAATCATTGCAAAATGTGTTGTCCTTATCAGTATGCCCATCAAACATCCTGGTGATGTTCTTTTCAGGTTACTTCTACTGCTTGAACATGCTGCTTCTGAGCATTTCAACCTTTCTATCCACAATCATCATCAATCTTCACACGTATTCGCACAAAAGAGGTCCAGTTCCTCCATGGATGGTGAAGGTACGTTCATTTAGATGACGGATGGTTCAATGCAGAACCATTCCACAGACAAAGCAGGTTTTTTTGAATAGGATCGAGCGCACCCTTGGACGAAAACTAATCAGTCATTTCTCACTAATCAATGTAAACTGAAATGACTGTGTGTATTTTGGATTGGTTTACTTGCACTGTCGACCCGGTTGTCTAACATGAGTACATCCGAAGTTCGAACCCACACACAACTCTCTATGTGAGAAAATAACGTGTATTTGTTTTGAATCAAAAATACGTAAGTAGTCTGTTGAATACACGGTGTAGTTTGCAGGAGATATAATCGGATACGCGAGAACCATAATCGGAACACTTGTTCTGGTGAACCATGAGTAGTAAAACCAAAAGCCCGGTGCACGGTATTTATCCGACCTTTATTCGGGACATCCTCGTACGGTACATATGGCACCCCGTTTTTAGTTGTTATATGGCGCACGAATCTACCCACAGAGATACATGTTTCCCTCCATTACTTAAAAGACAAACACATAGGCCTTTTGCATCCCTTCTGTAAGTCACCTGTGTGGGGCTTGCAAGCAGGAATACGTGATCTATCTCAAACCAGTATTTGTTTTTGGGTTCAAAATTATGCACCTACTGCGGACCCTATGTGAATCAGCCAAACTACTTTTTGGACTTCAGTAGATATCGTATCATCCATCGTGTGAAATGTTTCTCTACCATCTTCACTATTTCCACAGGTTGTTCGTCTGTTCTCAACTCCGCTCAGTATATCACGTCCAGAAGAGAGTGATGAACCTAGTGAGAAGCTCTCTTCATTACAAGCCAAACTGAAAAAGGCAAGACAGCTTGGTGGAATCGGCAGTCCCCTGGGTGGACCATATAGTGGCTATCCGATGCATCCAGTGAATGCCATGCAAACAGCTGAACAGCAGGGCAGTTACCCACGTTTTAAACAGCTCGTGTATAACCAAGGTATGCCCCAGGACTACCGGAACAAGGAGACGATGTATCAACTGGACACCTATCTTAGAGAACAAGCGCAAAACACTCAGGGTATGAAATGGAGCCAACAATCCACTCCGGAAATGTTTTTAGACCAAATGCAAGGGCGCACTCCAAACAAAACGCAAGAACAACAGTCAAACGATTCAGATGCGTCCGATCGGAAAAGACAATTATGGCAACAGGCTGACAAGTCTAGGAGAGCCACACTGCAGATACACACAAGTCTCAGTCATCTACGTGATGCATTGAAAAACCTGATGGAGAAAATTTCGAAGAAAGATGCACTGGCCAAACGTGCTAGGGATTGGCGTCTTGTGGTTATGACTATCGATCGTCTCTTCTTCTGGTTCTATCTGATGGTAGTGATTGGAGCGGGGTGCTATCTACTGATTCCTCGTGGACAGTCACACACTGTGGAAGAGATCATAGCAAGCCATACAGAGTTGAACAGAGAAAAAAATCTTCAACGAGCGTCAGAATGTATTCTAGAAAAAAATGAGCATTATCTGGTATAGTTTTTCGTTGCCACGTGTCAGCTTGCTTTTTCCAACTTATACCCTCTTAGACGATTAATTTCTGTCTTTACTTATTGGTAAATCAATTCCTAATTGAGATTAAAAACACAGAGCATACAACAATTCTGTCTCTCCTAATACTGTCATGAATAACGTTCTCAATGTCATCTTCATACGAGAATGCACGGCTAACAACAGTGGGCTATAGTGTACCGGTTTGAAACGCCCCTTTTCATCAGTTTTATCTTCTGATTTAAGTTTTTATTCACCAACTGATCGATTTTTTGACGTACAGATAACAGTGAGTGTTGTTCATCATTTTCATATTGAGGTTTGATTCTGGAATAACGATCTTACCATTAGCATTGAATAACGTTTCGTCTTCTACAACTAGAAACCGAAGTTATGGTGGGAAACAAATGGATTGTTGGTTAACGTATCGAGCTTTGAATAGAAAAAAAAACACGGAGATTTCACAACTTATGAACTTGATGTCTTCGAAATCGCACTGAGAGAGTTTCTGAGGAGGTCTAAATGATAGAGATACAGAGCACATCAAGCAAGAAGCGATGAGCCTTACGATTACGTAAATTTTCCAGCGTACTCTTATGATCATCCTGTAGGAGTGAATATACGAGTACCTTCAATTTGTCACAACTGAGGGTACAGTAGACAAACTGGGCATGCATTCTGTGTGTTAGAATCCTGATGAAAACGCGCGAGACCATAATATGCTTCCCGAGCTAGTGAACTAGAGAGAGGTGTCAGGAGTTTCTGGATCCACATAAGCTGCGATTGACCCGCAAAACACAATATTAGGAGTATGAGGATGAAACGGGGCTTTTCAAGTGAAAAACACGACCAACCATAATCCGACCCAAAAATCGGATGGATAGATAGATATACGCGGATGTTTAGTAGTCGGTGCAAGGTAAATGGGATAAGCACGATTGCCACCGTTTAACTGCATTCAGTTAAGCGGACCGTTTTTCATTGCCCTGAACATTTTCACATTGAACTGGATGCCAGTCATGTGGCACACGCCCTAACTCTAGTGGACTAGGGCATACGATATCAGTTCATTCTACTGATACTTGTTGCATGCGTAACTCCTGGGTTCTCATTACGTATGTGTTGTACAAGGTTGGAATTCTGTCATCATGCCGTCCATGTATAAGTTCCATCCCCTTATACTGGAATGAGAATATAGGTCTTATGGTGGCTTCTACCAATTCTGACCAGTAACATTGTCGGTGGACAGCTTACGTTGAACAAGCTGGCGCATAGTGGTCTGTTTACAGACATTAAGACCAGTCATAACGTCCAGGCACGTTTACTCAGACGGTAAGTACCAACCAACATTTGTATGCTCTGTTGAAACTACGTCACCGCATACGTCCACACGTGAAAACGCACCTGTCCTAGGGAATAGACTAAGGTGAAAGGGGACGCGGATTTTAATACTGTATGGTAAGATGTGATGAGGTGGATGGAAACAACAAAACAAAGTGAAGACTTTGTGTAACCAGAATGCAACGGCTTAAGTTGATGATAGAATTCTTACATGAGCATACCGAGAAACGACATGGTAAATGAAATATACCGAACTACGACTTATGTAAACAGCTGAAGCGTTTGCGGTCTAATGTAACATCATCCGTGCTTGGTGCACACAGACAGACAAAAATGCATGTGCGTAGATTTCACAAGTCATCAAATGTCGTCACCGTTTGACGTCAGCTGTTCGGACATTGTCATTTTCTCGGAACGAGAACATATGTCGTTCACTGGTAGCAGTGGTGTGAATGTCAGGTGACCCGCATATCACATCATAGTTTGGCCTGCTCGCAGTGAGGATTTTTAGGACGTATGTCTTGCAGGACGAAAGAGTAGGAAAGTATGACGCTGAACATTCGGTCACCCATCCAGCCCTCAGCACGCCATAAAGCTTAAAATTGAGAACTGTCATTATCCGACAAAAAGTAGATTCCACTTGTGCTAGAACGCATGCTGAAGTTCACTGCGGTGTGACGGTTTGTACACCACCATTACCCACTGAGCTATACTGGGGAGTGTACGTGTGACACTCTCAGAGCCTGTCATACAATGTTGGTCAACTAACACTCCCCCGGTCCTCAAGGTTGGGGTTTGGATCATGTGGCGGCTTGATCCTTAAAAATACAGGCTCTGACAGCCTCAAGTCAACCCTCGCTGCCTTTCGGTTAGGCTTTTGAGCCCAATACTTCGGTTGAGGACCACAATCATCCTACTTTCTAAGTCTCGGTGCCCTGGCATTATCCCCGCCCACATACAACCATGAACTGCACACTAACAAATAGTCTCATGCCTATCGGCCGTCTCGTGTTGACATCATCTGGGCCACTGTAAAAAGGGATATCGTTAGGCCAGGAAAAAATTAAGAACTGTATAACTACACTTATATCTCGAACAGTGGACAACGAAAATTGCACTTCGAAAAGTCATGTCGTTCAAAGTTCCGGTTAATCCCACGGTGGGTTGACAGTATCACGACTAATTGAGAGCAATGTTGAATTGGTTCACTCGGTCAAATAGATATCAGTTAACTCAACAAGAAAAAAGCAACCGGTACGTGAATCAGCTAATATTATGTACCCACTTACACAGCAAACTTTGTACATCTTGCTCATCCATTAGCTTATCCAGAGAGGGTTCATGCAAACTTTTTGCTTCGATTTCTACACCAGAAAACGGATTTAAGATCAACTAAAGGTCTTGAGCATTCTAAACGGATTGGTTCATCCTACTGGTGCACTGGTTGTTGAATTGATAGTCTGAAAATTCCATAGTAGACGAAAATCTAGCGGGGGTGGGATGCAAGCAGCAATTATCCAAGAACCAAACTGAATGCGGATATCGTCAGCTGCCACCACCAGGCTTTGCAGTTGCCTTGAACGGAAAAAAGCCCATCAGAGAGGGGAAATTCGCTACCGTAAACACGAAATTCAACACTTTTCCACATTTTGGAATACGATGTTCTCCTCAATCTGGATAGGGCAAGATCCCATTGAAGGACTCCTTGTGTTGGTCTCCCAAACTTTACCGTCAGACTGACGGGCAAAATGTCAACCCCCAGTAAAGGGACTGGGGGATTTTGATAGCTGTTCCTGCTACCCAACAGGGTACACTTTCTTATAGGTGAGGAAAGAGGAACACTGTTTGGGATGGCATTGTTCTCAGCTCCAGAGAGCTATTGTGTTGAGAGACTTAGTACCTGCCTCAGGTGCGCATTTCCGATACAGCCAATGGGATTGACAAATGTACCTTTGGACGAAAGGAGTGTTACCATGAGACCAGTATAGTATAGAAAGTCATGAGATCTACCATGAAGCGTGAGCCCAGTGGTGGTGAAATTATATCATTTCGACGTCTCAGTGAGAGATACATCACTTCGACGGCAGGAAGAAACACTTCAAGGCCACGAAATATCACCTCAAGCGCGAAGACAATCAGTCCAAAAGCACTACTGGAACGCACAGTTCGCCGACTGGAGCCGTGAGTTCCGGGTTTCATGAAACACGAAGATATAATTTCTATACTCTTGAAGTAAGGAAAATATCGGACGACCCGATAGAAAGATGACTAGGCTTCGAGAAGAGCGCCGTTTTATTCTTTTGATTCATTTACCTTACTGGGGGCAGTGCCATTCAGTGCCTTCTTGGGGCATTTATCTGGGCCTCCAGAAAATCCGTTTGGGTTGAGGGATCATTCCTGCTTTTTGAGCCGTGGTGCGGCCCGGTGGATAAAACCAGGATGACCATTTCGACGACCTAGGTTCGATTCCCACACGGGCGGCTTCAAATTCACCGCCAGCCCCTGTCCTAACAATCGATACTTAAAAATAGACCACCTTTGTTTGCACGCCAATTTGGTTTTAATGGGAGACGCAGGCAAATTCCCTCTGAATCTCTCAACTGAGTACGCTGCACAAAGTTCGCCTCGTGTCTCAGTTGGTACGATAGACGAGAT
>SJOL01005104.1:0-12685 GCA_004794785.1 Opisthorchis felineus | reverse complement strand
CTAAAACTCAAAATGATATCTACCTTCAGTCAAACGTACCCAGTGGCCTATTTGAGGTCCGTTCAGACTCGAACTTTGTGTGTACCCCTTTTTGTTCAATCGAGATTTCATCGTGTAAGTTAAGTCTGTATAGGCCAGAAAGCATTGTAGCTGTTTCACCCTTACTGTGAATTTCTAGCAGTGCGCATCTCACGAATCTTCAGAGAAATTCGAACCCGCGACCTCTTAGCTAGTAATTGAAGGCTGAACCATCTAGCCACGAGTAGTGTGATTAACTCTTACCTACACAAGAAATAGGGCCACTCATCCTCCAGTCACGTAATCCACATCACGGGGTCACATGATGACTAGTTCTGTGAGAAGAGACTACCTTTAACTGAATCTACCGGTCCATTCGCAGAGGCGTTGACACATACATCAGAGTCAAGTAGAATGACCAAACATATACCCAGGAATCTAAGAACGGCCACTGAAAGGAACGACGCATGCCGCAACATGAAAACCAGCGTCGTCGACAGTCAAACACCAGTTAACCATAAGCCACTCAGCTGACCTCGAAAAAGTTCTTCGAGATCATCATTGAGACAAATAACAATCGGTAAAGCGTTTCTGATTCGGTTCATTGAACGAACGTGATGGGTGCAGACGTTTCTGGTAGCAAATTTTGCTACCTCTGTCTTTTTAATATTATTATTCCTTACCATTCTCCGTTGCCCGACTGTACTCCCCTGTCAGTCTCCTTCAGCGCTCTAGGTCTGAACTTTCGGATAAGCTTTCTTTCTTTCACTCATGTCAAACTGGTGTACCCAAAAATGTTAGCCTTCCTTTCCATTCTTGCAAACGCAGTCTCTTGTTATCTATTAACCTCCAGTTCGGCCTACCCTAGAATACTATTATCATGTCTGAATGGGGCCAACCTACGCTTATGTCCTAAACTTGGACCGGATTCAAAAAAACGACGACCCAAATGATTGTAAACCAATTTCTTACTGACAAACTCCAATCCCTACCCAATCAGCATTTTTGCCTTCGTTTTATCGCTAGCATCGTGTCAAACGTCCTTCCAAAATGGCGTCATCTGTGCCCTTTTTGTTCCCCATACAAACCTGTTCTATTATCCTTCCACATTACCCAGTTGACTTAACTCTGAACCGGAGAGAACCTTCTACTTCCTTACCTTCATCAAAACAACCATTATACTCATATCTTCTTTCCTCACGACTATAGAGTTGACAACTTTTTGGTAGAAGCCACCCTGATTGTTGTTTTGTTTATTTCGCTGTTGTGCACTTAACTTGCGCGGACGATGTGGCCATGGGACTAGTCCTTCTCTGTACACCATGTATTATGCCGTAAAAAATACCAGGAGTTATTAAAACTGAGAACTCATCGACTGGTCTAACACATCTACCATTCTTACGTTTCCATTCAATGTGTGAAGCCTCTCAACTCACCACGAACGCCTAAACATACACAGGAATGGGTTATTCGGATAAATTCCAAATATATAACAAAGGGTCGGGGGTCTAAATGAACCCGACAGTTGTCAAATTCTTGGTATTCTCTACAAGTCAGTCACCCATCCAACGAATTCGTCACGAATCTAAGAGAGTTGGCACGACAGCGATCATGGGACTGACTACACAGCTGCCTGTTTTGTCATTGCTGTCTTACGTTCACCACTGACGATAGTTAATGTTAACATACCGCCAAGTACACTCACTTGTCAAACCGATTGCTAGTGATACGCGCTAGGCCATACCAGGTAGTACTCATGATTCTTGATTTCAGAAATGTCATTACTGATGAGGAGTAGCAACGCCTAATCTGCCGAGACTTTCCGCTCGCTGTAGTGTGTTGCGCGTCAAACTCTCTTCATAGGAAACATCATTCGAGGACATGCGGTCCTCTTAGTTCCGATATACTACTTAGATGGAAGGTAGACAGAAAGCGACGCCAGAGTCAAACAAAGCTATGCAAGTTCATTTTCTAATCTAATTTAAGCACAATCATGACTGTTCTAAATCATCATCATCATCATCATCATCATCATCATCATCATCATCATCATCGTCATCATCATCATCATCATCATCATCTTCATCGTCATCATCATCATCATCATCATCATCATCATCATCATCGTCATCATCATCATCACCGACAGCATAACATCAGTGTTCAACAGTGGTACTTCGCTGCCGTACAACAGTGATTTATTTGAAAGTCTTATTGAGAAGAAAAGAATAAAATTGGATGGAGAGGGGACTTAGTGCTGGCCCACCACAATCATTCCGGGATGCCTACACCTTCAGACACTCATTCAAGCAATCTGGAAAGAAAGTGAAAACAAGAACATCATTGACATCGATTAGCAACCATATCTTGCAGCATCTCCAACCAGGCGCAGTGGGGATCACGCGGCCCCCATCCTGGAAGGCAAGTCGCAAGTCGTAATCTCTTTCATACCCCTCTGCCAGGTGGAAGGTTGGCCACCTCTCTGCTTCCGCCAGCGAGTACAATCTCAGTATCTCGCGGGAAAATATTGAGTTAAGCAATATCACTAGTGCCTCGGACAAACCACTCACTTGTTGCTTTGCGGATGCACCTCCTTGGGTAAATCGTCTCGTCCTCTCTCTTTCTTTCCAAGTGAGCCTTTATTGCACTACGTTTAACTGGACACCATGCCTGACAACGACTTAGAACGTATATGTGCATAATGCTTCGGCGATCTATCCTGCTTTGCTAAAACGTGTAACCTGGGTCCTTGTGGTGCAAGAGAAGCAGTTCCGTAGAACAAACCTCAGACAGGAGTCACCCTTATACCATAACTCTCAAACTGGTGGCCACGTATCGTTTTCCGAGTTGTTTTGGCAGGACCCAGTTCAGTTTGCTTCGCCCAAAGACGCATCCATTCGTATTTTGGTTTGTCGCCCCCCTTAGTGTAACGTTAAAGTGAAGATAGACTGTCTTCAGTTCGACTGCTGGGGAATTTTGCGGACATCGAAAACCGATATTGCAAAAAGACTTGCAAAAATTGTCGCCTTCAAAGTGTTCTTCAAGTGGATATTTCCTACGCGGAGAGATTCCGAAAACGTGACCTATTTGCGGAGGCCAATATTGGAAGGGGGCTACCTGTGTCTCACTGCATCCCATAAGTGCCATAATTGTTTATAAACGTGGACGGACGTCGTAAGGCAGTATGATCAGCCTTGATACAGGTCACCCATTTAAATTATAGGAAACGAGAGAACGCCTCCTCCTTGGAATGACGTGAAGCTCTTTTGTTGTTATTCGATCGTATAAACGACGTCGACAAAGCGCAACATACTCACCCACAAGCCTGGTATGTAGTCCCCACGAGTATAGTAGGCCGTGTTTGCGGAGGCCCGACTTGCGGCAGTTCCCATACCATACCTGTTGTTTTCGCATATGAACACCACTGGTAGATTCCACAGTTTGGCCATGTTGTATGCTTCGAATACCTGGCCCTGATTGGCAGCTCCATCACCATACAGGGTTACGGAGATGTTTGGATCACCTCGATATTTCATCCGTAGTCCGATTCCAACTCCAATGGGGACCTTTTAAGGGGGAATAAGAATAAAATAAAATGAACTAAGTGGGGAAAAACGTGATTGTGAAACAGGGTTGGTCAACATAGGAAGGAGGCCGACGGCTATCCAATGGATCTACAGGATAAAAACACCACCTACCTGAGCTCCCACGATCCCATTGCCACCGTAAAAGTCCTTGTGATAGAGGTGCATGCTGCCACCAACACCGGCTGAGCAACCAGTCTTTCGTCCGAGCAATTCAGCAAAGATGGACTTAACGGGTACCCCACGAGTATGAGTAAAACCATGACAACGGTAGGCCGTGATGATTGTGTCGCCTGGTTTCAGTGCAGCCTCAATACCGACAACCACAGCTTCCTAATGAAAAAAAACGGGCGCAGGACAATGGTTGTTGGAGAAAGTAAACAGCACGGTTTTGTGAGATAATCCATAAGACCATTTGACAGGACATAGAAACCACGAACGGCTGAGGCAAACTGCAGTAGAAAACATAGCATTAATCATCGCATATTCGGATCTATAGCATCTTGTATTGTATTGTATTTAAAGTATCAACATTAATCGGAACAGGATAGCAACCCTACCACGCAAAGGGATGTAAGCCTCATACAAAGAGTTCCCTAAATGGTGGTTGTACCGCGGTCTAATAACGGAGCCAATAAGAAGCAGCCACTTACTGAGGGAAGGGGGTAGCGTCAATGTACGACTGTCATAGGTTGGCCTCTCTGAATGTGAGTCTGTCCTGCTAGGATCCCTGTTCAAAGAAACGGTAATCACGAAGGTGGTCCGATTTGCTCCTTGAGGTTTCTTTCACACGAAGTTCAACTGATACACTGACCGGATTTGGACCTTTTGACCTAATATATGACTACATGAAAGGGAATTTGTAAGGTTGGCATACAGAGGGTGTGGCCTGACCACGGCAACGCCCATGAGGACAGTTGAGTGATTGGGTGAAATGCTGCACACGGAAACCCTCCTACCGCTGATCTACCGTTTCGACTACATATTGACAGGGATTCAGACAAATTGTTAGTCGCACGCCGAAGACCAACTTGTATTTCCTAGCAGCAGTGACCACGATTCGGACCAAGTTCCTGAATTCATTACCGACAGAATTATTGGTTTCGGACACCTATGGTCTCCTGCTACGTCTCCATTTCCAATTACTCAAAGGAAGCTCAGTTCAGTTTCCTACATGATCTCTTTATCTACGTACCACACGAACTGGTGGCTACGAAGGTCACAGAAAACACTGGTATAACAATGTTTTATACGCCACAGACACTAATCCACTTCTCCTTTTAGTATGGGCGTACTCACATTGACTGCAAACCCCCGTTTTGGTAATCTGTACACCTGTTGTTTCACAAATGAAAATATAATGTACCACAACTAATTACTCTGATTCGCACACCCCATTAGACACTATGAGTTCGCCTTGGTATCGAGAAACAACAGTTAACCACTTCGCTTAGAGCCATGCTGTATCTGAAAAAGCAAAGCAAATCCGGAACCTCTGGGCTACTTAGCCTCATGCCTGTGTTGCAGGCCCCACCGTGAACGGAAAGGCATGGGTCGCTCTGATATGCCAAGAACAAGCGAAATGACTACGCCTTAACTCCCCTCCAGTCAGAAAATATTGGTAGGACAGCACAAAAACCATTCGCACAGGCTCACAACCACGTTCATTGTCAGTTCTGGACAATAAGGGCTGAGAGACAAGACCTGCAGCTTTCACCCGTTGATGGAATTTTGGTGTCCGGTAAGGTATGAATTCAAACAAATCAGAAGCGCACCGAAAACCACGATCTGAAGAGGGTCCCAATTCTTGTTCAACGTGTTCGTGCACCGAATACGGTTGTGAACCGGTAACCACCGATATGAAGGGAACAGACACATTTTGACAGGAAAGCTCGAATAAGATTTACAGACAAAGCTACATAGCTCCTTCAAATAGAAGCCAAAATAAAATTATTTATCGTCACAGTGTATACGATTCGAAGCGATGAATATAATCTTTCCAGTTCAATTTGTTGATGAGTCAACATTTTAAGTGGATCAAGGAAACCAATTGGACACGAAAAGGAAACGGTGGGATCATCCAGTAGAAAAACGACCAAACAGTAGTGATGGTTTCGTTAGCGTCTTCTCCTATTTGTAATAATAATAACCGTTCAGCTGTAAAACTTTCTGTTCCTAGCTTCCATGCCACCCGAAGGAAGCACGAGGGCTGATATACTGTGAAGTTGCCCAAGCCTAGACAGAAGCAATCGAGATGCTGAGGTTAGGCTCGAACCACGGACCTTCCGGTCAGTAAGTTCGCACCTTAACCATTGAGCTATCTCGAGCTCTCCTCACTGTATCGTACTGTTCAATTTAAACCCACAATTTGCGGACGATCGGTTCATTGCCGGCGGCATATTCTTTTGGGTTTCACGTCACACGTACGGCGTCCATAAAAATGTTCATTCCGATGAGATGGCTTGGAGCCCAGGAAAATAGGAAGCCGTCCGTTACGAAAGGCTATCATTTTGCAAGGACTTTCGACGTTGATGAGCCGACATGATACTAGCAAACGGGAGCACGCCATCCATATAATCACGTGACTATTAGTGACCTATAAAGACCACTCAGTTTATTGGATGAGTAAAAAACAGGTGCACACAAGCAAATGGATGTAAGGAACGAACAAAGTTGCTTCGTCCGGTTCCTGCGCGGTTATGACGCATGATTCAGGAGTGTTCGGGATGTTAAAAGCAGGACTTTAGGCTAATAGCATACGGGTAACTCCAACGGTGCCTAACTTTGAGAGGCCGAATAACGTTCCCGCATGTCTAGCTGACTCGAGGCCCATTAATATGGATTTCTTGATTTCAACACTTGTCATGTGTATTGATCATATGAGGTGTCCAGACCATGTTTGTACCCTGCGCACGATTATATGTTAGTGTCAATGATCACCTAGTTGATCAATAATCCAGGTGGTTCCAGTGAATCAATAGTGAGATTTCATAAGAACCACAANGGGGGGGGGGGGGGGGAATTATGCTCTACTGAGTAGTAACCATGGTAATATAAATAAAACAATTTCAGACCACGGGTGTACTGATCCACTACCCTCTGGTGGAAGAGAAATTGGATAAGCACATTGTCACACGAACATAAAAATCAAGTAGCAGGGCGCAACCTTTCTAATGTCTCACCTGACCAGAGTAGAGGTGACAAAATCCTCTGATTTTCTTTTCCTTGTACATATTGCTACACGCCGTCTCCATCCGTCGAATTCGTTGCAAAGTTTCCAGATAAGCTAGCGCGTCCTCACGGCTGCACTGGGTTTGTGCTGGTGGCGCTGAGTCCAGCTTGAAAGACTTATACTCCTCCAGATTGAAGGTCGCGGAGGGAACCACTGTGGACAGAAACTTGCGCGGCATAAGTACGCCAAGACATTTTGTCTGTGTGAACGTTCCCTTGCCTAGAGACTTTTGGAATATTCACATGTGGTAGTGAGAAACTTACCATTACAACGCGAAAACCGGCGAGCATCTTCGAAACGGATAGAGACAGCAGAATTCTAATCCAGCAGAAAAATCAGTGAGCTTTAAAGGAACGAAAACAGCTTGACTGAACAAATGGATTTAGCGAATCCAAAAAAGAGAACGAAACTATGTTGTGTGCACCTCGGATACTAGCAACGGTTCCAAAGGCGCCCGAAGATAGGTTGAAGGCAGATTCGCTCCCAAAGAGCAAACGCCTCACCAGAGCGTTTCATAACGCCAGTATATTTTCGCAAGGAAACTCATAGGATGGAACACTGGGTTTCAACAGACTTGTATGTCATCGATATGAGCTGGAAGGGGCATGTGCGGCATTGATTGTACTTGGTAAGAACTAAACCAATGTCCACACTGTGTGCGACGTAAAGCCACGATTGCTACTAACCTAGTGAACTCTTCTATAAAGGTAGTGGTTGTTCCGCTAACCGATCGGCTGCTGATGCAGGTGATAACAGAGTTGTCACCTCAAATCGCTTCCAGATAACCCGTACAATATACACAACCAATTACGGTCACTACCCTCTCTCATCCTAAGCAGCCGCCCCTGGTTAGTATAGGGTAGTACGCCTATATGCCGTAAGACTTGAGGTATTATTGAAAAATGAGAAAGACAAAACGGAAATTTATAAGTTTACCGTTTAGTCCTGTCCTGAGCGTCACTGTCTAGGCATTCTCCTCATCTATTGCGCCTGGTCCAAGGAGCCCGAAGGCACCATTTACGTTGATTTCGGTTCAGTTTATCAGCTCAGCTGACAAGATGAGCTCTGGAAAGATCAGTAGTCAAGGAGCGAACTTACTAACCGGAAGGTCCAAGTGTCCGTTGGTTCCAGCTGCTACAGCCGGAAATGAGGAGGGGGGTACGAGTAGACATAGATAGGCCCTGAAGACTCTAAGTCAAGCCGACCGAGTGAAACGCCATCATCTCTACCGGGCAAATGCAGTAGAGGAACTATTGTGTCGTTCTGGATAGATTTATCTTTGGAGCCCCGCTCCCCGGAGCCTTCAAACAATCAAAAGCTCACCCATAAAGAGGAGCGAAATTTCGATACACGAAAGGCCGGTGACCGAATCTACTCCATTTCTTTTCGGATGGTGGCGGACCACCCAGACTGCCTAACGCACCCGTGGTTCAAACCGGCCATAGAAGGCTAGATGATCCACTTTGGTAATCGAGGCATCCAGTAAGAACCATATTTGGGATTAAATCAGTTGCTTCAGGAGCTACCCGTCGGTAGTTTGGAGTCAAGGCACGGGTAACTCTCCTGGACCGATATACAAAAGTCTATCAACGTAATGACGCACTTCACTTTAGCAAACACACGCCAGAAGGCAATAAATTGGACTTCTGCAGCAAAAGCTACGTTCGTGGGGAGCACTTGGTAACGTTTTAAAATGAGTAAATGTCAAACGTTTTATAACGAATAAGTGAAAATGAAGCATACAAGCTTATGAAACTCTACAAGGTGACTAATGAGGGTTTGGTTGTGCTAGAATGGCAAGTTTTCAGGAATAAATACAGTGGACGTTTGTGTGTTTTAGGCACTTCATACGTGCTCAAAACGCGTCAAGTCGACTTCTAAGCTTAGTCACTGAGGGTCGTGCAAGAAATGAGGAGCGATGGCAGTCGAGCCAATGGATTCACGGGAGAGCTTCAGGTAGTGTCCCCTTAGGTGGGAGGTGGTCTAAGGGTCAATAAGTGTCTGCAGTAGTGATCTGGTTGTGTCGGTGCTTGATACATTATAACGAAGTCTCCAAACCTTCGACGAAGTCATACGGCATACTGGCAGAACCGTCAAGTGTTACTTGTACACGCCAGGAAGACGATCGATCGTTCAGTTGCAGCACCCTTTCGGTGCCTGGCTGCTATGCCAACGGGAGGACGGGGATACTGCCAGGTTGCCCAAGCCTAGATAGGAGCAGTCGATATGCTGAGGTTGGCTTCGAACCAAGGACCTTCCGGTCCGTAACCTGGCGCCTTAACCAGTGAGCTATCTCGGGTCATATAAAATTTACGCCAGGAAGGGGGACCTCAATGAAAAGCCGGGAGGCATGACTAGCAGTACTGGCTGTTGGCTTCCAACTTTGTAGCGCGGGCAGAGTCAGCCGGGTAACCTAGACCATCCGGAACAGCAAATCTTAAGTTTTTCCCCATTGTTGAACAGTTCAACAGATTGTCACCAACAGTGAAGGAAGATTCTACATCATACCGGATGTACGATTGAGGGAATATTTTCGGCAATCCTGTGATACACCTTTTCAATCCGGACATCAGTACAGTAGTCTTCTGATGTCCATATTGGCTACCACAAGCAAAAATGAATGATTGGATAAATGGACAGAGATCACTGATAGAACTCAGGGAAAGATGAGACTCTAGTGCACACTCCTGTGGTACTACAGAGGACTCGGCTCAGAGAACATCAAACTCGAACAGCCAGTCAACATGTGACCAAATGATGTGAAATCTATGAGTGAGTGACGCAATACCCCGTTTAACTTCAAGTTAAATCCACTGATGGTCAGACGTTTCTCGCTGAACGGCTGTGTCCAACTTCTAGCCTGGAGGTTGCGGGTTCGAAACTCACTGAATTTCATGAAATGAGGAAATTTCGTGAAATGCGGATAAAGGAAGTGTACAGTGCCTCTGGGCTTCTCAGCACAGATTGGCTTCAAGTGCAGGACTAAATCTCCAGTAAACACACCCTACTTATCTAAAAACACACCCAAACTTCCATAAGATAACCTTGCAACCATTACGGCAGTCGACCCCAGGATAATTGAATACTAGACTTCGTAAAGGCTCACGAATAACTCAACCAAACACTTTGGATAAACCCACGGAAATGATATTTATAACTGACTCCTTTCATCTGGTTCCTGCGAATGTAGCGGACCTGAAAAGCAGGAAAATGTCATCCGAAAAACGTATCGCCAGCTATGCTTCGCTGTTCACGATGTCCCATCAGGTCGTCGGCAATTACAAACTCTATTAATTCAGGTGAACTGGAAAGTCATTGGGTCGGCAGGCAGAACAATCAAACCGAATGTCTCCCTCATAGACCAAGCAAATCACTTTCCTCATTCATATTGTTGGCAATTCTCCAGTTAAACCGGCTTTAGAAAAACTCACAGAGCCTTGCAGAGTCCTCCCGTCAGCCACAAAGGTACCTGGGGATGTATGTTATCGATACACGTGGGGCTATTTGATTTGATTTCCTAGAGCTCTTTCGTCACACCTGCTACTGTAAGAGACGGTTGATAAGACGAAAGCGGAAGTACATGAATAAAAGCATACATACGTCTCGCACGAGGCGAAGACCATCGCATATCGTGAGCTGAGGGCGTTGTTTATCTAATAGAGAAATTCCGCGGTAAATATGCTCGTAAAGCGATTGTGCCGTGAAAATGAGTCGTTCAATTGGGTATTCCTGATGGTTCTTTGTCCCCTATTTTGCATATTCGTTCCAGTGTGCGTCCGTAAACGCACTATGATCCAATCGACCTGAAATGGACTGGTAGCGGCCGAGTGTTGCAACCATATGTCCCGAGTGCGTGCCGAATGGCGGACGTTACCAAACAATCAATTTGAAATAACGTCATTTCATTAGCGAACGTACGCTAATGACTCAGACCAGTTCTCAGTCTGACCCTTTCAAGCAAGCGATTTTGAGAAGAAGGGTACACAAAGTGTGTTACACATCCAAAAGGGTTCAAATCATCGTGTATATCGTGTCGTACTTAAGGTGTGCGAAACGACACAGGAAGTACGGACGCCATCCGAAACCGGCGCTCCAAACCGGGATTCAGCTAATACTGGAACATGATTGGCTGTTGGGTCCACTGGACAATCGGCGCTCACATTGTGGAAGACCGGAAGTTTTCTAGGATTCGCCGACCCTAAGACGCGCACCCCAAATTTCTCTGAAACCGTAGTTTGAGCGAAGGAACCTTCAACAAATATTTTCAGCATTTGATGATATTTATTAGAACCCCAAAAATATCCCCATGGGAAAGCAGTTTTTTGGCAGTTGTTTAAACTTACTCGAGGTCCACAATCGGGTGGATTTCAAATTTACTAGCCCCCGATAGCTTCGCATGATGTCACAGTGAAGATAGTGGGAAATTTTGTGTAAAAGCTGACTTCTTCACGTTTTTTCTTCTGTATATGATTCCGAAATAATCTCAAAACTACATGAGCAATAGTTATGCCCTGTATGTCCGCGCAATCTCGAAGTGGAGCGGCCACTCGCGACCTGTATAGGAAGAAGCTCTCTAGAGTTTCGGCAGGCATCCCGTTAGGCAAAGCCGAGGAATTCGTCACAGCTGGTGGACTTTTTTGCATTTTATGATGCTAAGCACACGCTATTTCGGGTGCACGGCAAGGTTTTATCTTCACCAGTATACTGACCTCTCGATAGTGCCACTGGAAGAATTAATGTGTTTAGGGGCAGAACAAGCAAACTGTACAGTAGGATGGCCAGTGCGTTGAAGTTCTGGCACAAATTCAACGGGTTGGAACGGTCTTGTGGGCGCATGCATCGCTCAGTCGGGAAGTAGTAGAGAGATCAGACTTGGTACGACTGTCGCGATACCGTCATCGTGAAGTCCTACTTGGGTTAGTGGACATGAACACCTTGGGTGAGTCAGTTATGGTTGTCATTGTAGTTAGGATTGGCCAAGAAATCGTGACAAGTTTAGACCAGCATGGATCAAGGATATTCTTGGGTCCGTCGGGAGAACAATTTGGTCCATGGCTGCCACTCAAGCGACGCGATAAAATAGACGTGTCTACGGTGCGGACGAAGTCAATGGCGTTCGTGTTGTAAGTTTCCATCCAGATTGCTTGAATGAGTGTCTACGAATGCAGGCACCTCGGAATGGTTGTAGTAAGGTGGCAATAAGTCACTTCCCTGTCCACCTTTATCCTTTCATTCACCATAAAGCTTTCAAATAAATAACAGCTGCACGGCAGACAAGCATTGGTGCTCAACACTGATGTCGTGTTGTGCATGATGATGATAGGGCTAGGAAGTGATCGAAAACACCACACTGGTAGGACATATGTGGATGGGCAGCCAAGGCTCATTGAGGGGATGGATTATTGGAGCCAATTTCTATCGGTCGCTTAGAGGACGAAAGCAGGAGCAGTGGCATTGTGGCGGTGCATGTCACATGGATTGGGGTTGAAGGTTATGTTTTCCGGGCAATGGGACATAATAAACCTTGTTGTCTCCAGATAGATCAACATTATTATCAGAGACAGTTAGATAGCATCAGGTATCTTATCGGCTCCAATACGCGGATTTTGTAGATTTGAGCGTCGATGTGAAGATGGGTTGCAATACTTTGGCGTGAGCGATGAGGTGGATGAGGACCAAACCTATATGACAGACATGCAATAGAGCTCAGAATAGCCGGAAATGGCGAGCATCTTCCAGCATGTTATGTGTCTGGGATATGGAGGCTTTCTTTTATATAACCGGATGCCGAAGATCAGGAAAGCGTCGGTTTACAAACGCAAGCATGTTGGCTGATCGGTTTCCCAGAAAG
>SJOL01005103.1:407950-441733 GCA_004794785.1 Opisthorchis felineus | reverse complement strand
TAGAAAAACCGTACGCACTGGATGGATTTACCGTCAGTACCTTCGAAAAGCAATTAGGCTATTCAGGGTCGTTCGAAAGCTTGTTGAAGGTCGGTAACAGACCTCTTCTAATTCTGGTAGTTTTTCCCAGGAAGTATCTTTAGCTTCGAACTTGGGCTTTTGTTCCGTGTGGTTCGCTGTAAATTTCTTCCAGGGTTAACCCTACCCACGACAACGTTCAACGCTACAGACTGAGCTGTCATCTTTTTTGCGTGAATTCCTTCCTGGCCAAAAAGGATGTGCCTTCTCAATCTTGAAAACCATTCCTATGGTACTGCATCAAAGATTCTACGAGAAAATCTCCCTCCCGTCTAACGTTTCGCGAGTGGTTTTGTCCGGTAACTGCTCAATCATAGGGAGAATTCACTGCTCATCAGTAGCAGGCAATCATAACTTGATTGATAAACCAGCTGTACAAATTACGCTAGATGCATAAGATGTTTACTCTAGAGCGGGGTCTGGACTCAATCATCAACTAAATCACACCAGGATGCCACCAAATTTCTCCAGGTTGCAACTCATAACCAGGCCGTCTCCATGATGCAGTGACATGCCAAACCGCTTCGCTAGCATCAAAATCTTTTCCAGTGACGTCATATATTCGAAAGTCAACTCGCTCAACGTTTAATACAGTGGATGGAGAGAACATTGCAGACTTTCCGGCGGATCCCTAATCGATTTTTCGCGGTCACAGTCGGCGATATTGTCGCATGTTAGTCTTTAGTCAACTATCATGAAACCAGTGGTGATTTTGCGTTACTTTGTACCCTTTTTTACCTAGATTTGGATGAGAGTGTGAACCCGGTTATCTCATAGCAGTAAAACTATTGGGCCACTTTTTCGAGAATATTCAAGAGGGACAACCTTGGTAGAACAATTGCAAAAGATACCCGTCGTGTGTGGAACCCCTAGTTTCAAACTGATGATGTGGATTGCTTTCAAACGCAAAATGATTATCACCTGTTCGTTCTTGTCTTACATCAAATGAGCAAGACTTGGAAAATTTCGCTTCATCTAGCAAATCAGATAAAACTGTCAAAGCGCCACACGATGGTCACTTGACTAATACGTGTTATATCGGTTACTGGAGAACCTCTTTTCTTGAGAGGCATACGTCACAAAGAATTGAATCACAGGACTTACTTCATTTGGAGTCTTGCTATTTTGTAGGTAACTTTTACAGGCAGAATGCTGCATTCGTGATGCTAAATTCTTTTCTTCAAACCTTTCTTCAATGTTTCTTCAAAGGATCCCTTCTATGCTGTCAAACTCGAAGCAGATGTCAGATACCTGGTGAATTGTCATGCTTTTTCGTATGCCTACGATCTTATTACCTTGTACAAAGGTTCCAGCTCTTCAAGTAACTCGCTCTCTCTAGGACTCTAAAAACACATTCTTATCAAAACTTTTCTGGCTCATGTCAAATTTTGCATACCCCAAGTGTACAATTTGTGTCTACACGTGTTGTTTTGCCTGACATCAATCGACCCCAGTTGCGGTATGCTGATTCACGGCTTTGGTCCGGAGAGCAAACAACATCACAATGATGTTGATGACAAGGATGTGAGTGTCTCACTCAGTGTCTTACCGTTGGTTGCTATACTGCGTGCTCGATTTATGCTGTGTACTCACCTCCGCACGAAGAGAAAGCTGGTGAAATGGAACGAACAAATGGTTTGCAAACACAGCTTGCGAGCAACTGCGAAGCAAACGGACAAGTCTATACCAGTTTTGTGAGAAGAGTTTTGTGCATTTGTGTTTCGTTATGAGCCCGTCAGAACATTACAAAGATAGGCCGCGAAACATGTGTGCACTTGCGTGGCTTGAAGCACTGAGCACATGAAGGCGGCGGTTGGTAAACTTTAGAAGGAATCAAGAGGGGTGGCTGGGATAACACTAAGACATCAGACCCATCGTGTCTTTGGCTTGACTGTATGAAGCTCTTATTAAACGTGGAAGGAACTGTGACATGTGTCGGGGTCGAGAACAAATGGGGTGTTTTTCATTCTGGCAAAAACCAGTCATTCTCACGTTACTCGGACGTTATATGGAAACCCAGCTAAATCCATCTTTTAGAACATAAATTAACTGAAAATGCTGAACAAAACTCATTTCATTTTTCAGTTGGCACTATATTAGAGATATCCAAACATATAAACTTGATATAACGTACTACTAATAAGGTTGATGAAAACTCTTCGACATTGCACAACCGATTCTGTCGTCCCTGGATCTCGCCAGATATGTTTTTCTTCAATTGCACAAAAACGGTGTCAAACAAGAACATGAGGCTGATGCAAGCTCACGAACTATAACTGCTTGATGAGGCCCAAGAAAGCTGAAACCGGCTGAGAGCTATCAAAGAGTTTCCAGCAGAATTAGAAGTAATATGTCATGATGAGAGTGTTGCTGGTGTTTACTTCTTCCCGCATACGGTTAGGTTTTCGCTAGTTTATAATACGACCGCTTTTTAATACTACCGATTGATTCTGACCGTAGATGAAGCATGAATGAATCTTTTGTCCTCCTGTCCTGTGGTAGTCTCTGACCTTCAAAAACGCCGTCAAGCTCGTCATAAAGCCTTCATCAGACGTGAGGCATTATTCTTCTGTCGGAAGGCGATTTACTGCCTTAAAAGTCCGCTGACAGCTTCTGGGGATGATAGATACGCTGAGTACCTCCCATGCAAGTGCAAATTCGCATTTACGAGGCAGGATACAATTAGTGATTTGTCGAGTATCATCAACAAGGACAACATTGTCAATGCACTTAACAGCCCAGCTGAACTTCTTGAATCTTTACTCAAGTTTGAGCACTCCAAACTGCCGGCCTAAAAATCATGCGCTGCCGACCGTCACCTTGGAGCTGGTTAAGTTGATTTGGATTATGTGATTGCAAACTGCCAAATGAGGCAACACTCATAGGTTATAAAGGCTATGACTTTTGGGCAAATTGTTCTGTTCAGCCGGCTGATTGACAGAAGGATGAACAAGGCTAATACACTACTCACAAGGTTGCTGAAACCAGCCTACCACCGGTTTCGCCCTTCTTGGCACTGGCTCATCAGGTAGGCGCAGTCCCAGAGTTTCCGCCAATCTTATGTTCTACTTGAACCGAAATTTCACGAAATTCGACAATTTTACGCAGTCGAAGAGTCTTCAGCAACCGTATGGGTAGTGTGTCATGTTTATGCAATATATTGCGATATCTCGAAAATCGTATCAACTGAAACTTGAGGCAGCCTGGTGCAGCAAGTTCAGTTGAAGACAAACGTCATAAACGAGATATTCAGCTGGGTCTCAGATGAGTCTTCCGTGAAAACGTAATTGGTCTGCTAAGGAGTTTATTTTTTGGATGAACAGGACTGTTTTCTACAACTCAACTGACATATGCTGATGCGTTCCCGCATGCTTCTTCATCGTGTGAAAAATTCTATTTCCGTTCAGTATTCATGTCAACATTTGCAAGGCGGATGCTCCAAACGCAAACCGAACCCGAATCGAAAGAAAAATGACGTTTAATCACTTAATCCAGGAACAATTCTTGCGCGAATTGTCCAGTTTTCAACCACTGACCGGAAGATCACGATTTCGAGTCTACCTGAAGATTCATGAGATGAGCACTGCTGGTGAAAATCAATGAGAATAGAACAAATGCATTTTAGCATAGACTGGTTTTAATTTCAGGACGAAGCTTGCGCTGAAACCCTCAGAGCTGCTCATACTTACGCTGAACCTAGATTGGTCAAACGGGAAACCCATAGTCGGTAAGTATTGAGTAACAAAAGGTCATTCGTTCAACAGGCTCACATTTTCATCTCCTCTACATCAGGCCAAATTGTGAGTGCCTGGATGATACGAACATGTTGCTCAAAAAGAAAGGACTGGCTGGACATTAAAAGGCAATATGTGTGTTGATCCCATAAAAGGGGATTTCGAAACATACTCGAAGGATAGCCAGTTAACTTGGGACAAAGTTTGGATGGTAGCACACCTGCCGAGGATGCTTTGTGCACACCTGTGTAACTTCAAAATACTGCAGCCTCCTCAGTCACAAAAAAATTGATCAAATAGAAGGATGACCTAAAAAAAACAGTTTTTCTCTGGAAGAAGCGGTTTGGCGTAGCAAAGTTCCCGGAATCCCTGTACGCAAAAGGAACAGCTGTAATTGCTCCAGCTCCAGAAAAATCATAACTCTGAGTTAAGTGGGCGTGGAAGTTATGTCTGTATGGGGTCGGCTTGACCAATAATGACTGGTTCATTGATCCACTCCTCAAACCGGTGTTTGAGGTACTGCAGGCCGTACGGCCGTTATCACCTAGCCTAAGGGTATTCATTTGCATCTTGTGAAAGATGCACCGCACGTGCTGGCAGCCTTGTAGCTATCCTAATTTTAAGACTGTTCTGGTGCATCTCATTGTGAATAGACCAATAGTTCTCCACTTTATGATTAGTTATGAAAAACGTCTAGATGAGAACAACACTCATCGGGAAAAAGTCACTCATTTTCCTACAGTTTTGTCAGCATACACATACGTCCGGGCACCAGTGCGGTTCTTAAAAGCACCACCGGTTGAGGGTGATCTGGTTCATGAATGACGTTCACTAGTCTCATTGCTGAAGTACATCGGGACAAACATTATTTCAGTAATTCACATAGAGAAAGGGAGGATAAGTCGGTGTCACTTATGGGCAAAATGTTCCCAAAGCAAACCGGGCACATGGATTGCGTGCAACAGAGCGAAGGAAGAACCAGAATTCCGTACTCCCGGGCATGTTCAAATTTTCAAAACGGCTTTCCCGTAAGTAAGAATTGCCGTAATGAAAAATCTGGACGGAAGGTTGGTGGTTAAAAGCCGAGAAACCGCATCCAATCAAAATAAAACCCCTACGGTTTAATCCAACGACTTTTGATTAGCATTCAAACTGGACTTCAGATACTACTCTTTACTCCAGCCAAAACCTTCTGGGGTCACCGTCTTCAAAATGTAAGCCCTAATCCGTGTGTATGTTGATCGGGCGATTGCACGGGATCTTGAATCATGCTTAGGACAAGAGTCCCCACTGTCAAAAACATGGTTCTGTTGCCCGATTGACTAGACACCGGACTTTGCTCAGCATAATTCTGAGACTTTTAGCTCAGTTCAACCTACCAGACTCAAAATTCTGGTCAAAATTTACACAAAATTTACGAAACGAACCGCGAATGACACTCAATTACTTGCCCAAAAGGCAGCGTTCTTCATTGCAATTCAGACGCACAAGTCGGTCAGTTCCTGCGAACGGCGAGGGAAGTAGCAGGATTTTCTCTCCTTTAAACATCCACTGAGTGACCAGAGAGTGCCAGGAGAACGTTTATGCAGTCTACGGATGTTCTGTGAAGACACTTATAAGCACTCAACCACAGAACATCACATACACAAGGCGATCATCCTGACAATGCTTAAATATGCATGTCGAACGCAGCCACTTCTAGCTAAAACTCTGCTCAGACTCACGGCTTTTTGATCGATTGTCTTCCCTCGCCGCATAAAGCAACACTCTCAGACCGTTCCTGTTTCTTTCCAACTCGTTTACTGACGGCTCATACAGTGGTTAGGATGAGTGGTAGCAAGCCTGACCTTGAAACGGCATATTGGTGTGACGGTACATACTACTGACGAAGCATGCGGGTAATGTCAAGTCTGGTGTTCGAGCTCCGCCCCCCGTGTCTGATGGAAAGTGAAGGTTACTTGAGAAATTGTGGAACTGCTTTGCAGTGTTCGCTCATTATTGTTCAATATTCAAAGAACGTCCAAGAGGACGACCCAGAATGTTCACTTTTCAAAAACTCTATGTAGATGAGATATGTATCATCATATCTAATGGCCTGTAACCGCTTAATTCCTGTTTGCTGACAAACAAATTCGCAGCGATGAGCGTTTTTCTTTTCACATCTACCTGGAATGCTCATTTTAAGACCTGCAAAGGTAGTCAGATTGCGGTGGCATGTAACCGTTTAGTTTGTATTCGCTAAGGAACCGCTCCGTATCGAATAGCATTCCTAATTTTGCTGGTAGTATGAGGAGATATGGGAACTTTTAACGAAGATTTTATCCTGTAAGTGGGGCCAGTGATGAAAAGCCGGGAAACAGTGAACAGCTGATTCACCTTCATTGGGAGTCATCAGCAGTGTGCATTTCAGGAAAATGCACGGAATCTGGAACTTGTGACCTCCCGGCAACAATTTGAACACCACGGGGGGCTAATCAGGCCACGAGTTCTGAAATCCATGGAGTTTTGTGAGATGCGCACTGCTGATGAATCCCAATAAGGATGAAACATCTGTAGAGTGCTTCTCGGCTTTTCAACATGGATTGGTGACGGTGCTTGATGGGACACATTACTCATGAGGTTGCTGAAACTCTTCAGAGCCCACGGCCGGTTTCATCCTTCTTGGGGCTCATCCGGTAGAAGGGTCGTGAACGAAGCTTCACCCGCGAATCGTTTGGATTGCCCGTTAACATTGATTGTAAAACACTCAGATTTTTTCTTCACCAGGGATACGATACTTCTGTTGTACAAATGTACGGTTCAAATCGCCTGTGGAAATAATACGTCTTTACCAAAGAGGTGATATGAATCCGACTCAGACTGAGTGAGTCAAGCATGTTTTTCTTGGACCAGGACACACATTTGGGTGTTTGTGAAGTGAAATGTCTTCGGGTTGAATATTACTGATATGGGTCAGTCTCACCACACAGTATAAGTTCCGTCGCGAAAAGCTGAGCAAATGAGTGCCTTCTTCCTCAGTGAGACCTATCAGGTGGGCTTAGAGGAATCGAATACGTCAAAAGACTCTGGATTTTTCTCACCAGACCACGCATCTGTAGAGGCCAGTTTTCGCAGCTGGATACTTGCAAGGATCTTTGATCCATCATACAAAACTCCCGGACTATTCGCCGTTGGTCACATGCTTGTTCGAAAAGGTCAACAGCTGGTGAAGTTGGGGGTCACTCTTAAAGTCGAATGCACATGTCACGTGTGCAAATGCTGTTTTCGTCTTCACAGCAATTTCCTTATAACTGCGCTTATCACAACTTTGTGTACAGCTGGAACAAGTGTTTGTGGTGTTCCCAGAAAAGCAGTCAAACGTATTAATTCGGTCGACTTGTAGCTCGTGGGTGAGTGCCAGAATGCTTGGTATAATACTACTCATAATGTCGATGAAAAATCTAGACCCCCCATTGGCAGTTCGCACTTCCTGGTACTCATCACACAACTTTAGTCCATCACTCCCATGTCCTACTTGAATACGAAAATGTACTTTTGTTGTGCTAAGCGCCCATTTCCGAATTAATTCGGGGGGACCAGCTGAAAATCACCCTCAACCTCCGAAGGTTTCATCGGCATTAAGGAAACCACTGAGAGATAGTGTAACTTATTACAGGTCTTTCCGACATTTAAGCAGCGAAGTTTGCAGACGAATATCACGAAATTCATAGTTTTTGTAATTGGGTACACTCTCCTGGTACATGTAGACCGTTTGAGCGAATTGGCCCGAATGCCGTATCTGTGGTACTGTTCTCCTGAAGGCATCAACTCCTAACCCCAGTGTTACGACCGCACTCGATTCCGCCGTAGCAAAGTGTAACTCGGAGCTACGCAGAATTAGCCCCGAACAAAGGTAACTGTTCACTTTCATTCCTGCAGTACACACAGTCGGCTGTTGTTTGACCCGGAATTGCACAAAGCTGTGTGATAATGAAGAGTGGAACTATCGATCTGATGTACTTGAGCTGTCTTGCTAATCGATTGTTAGTGAGAATTCGGGCATTTGGTTCACTGAGCTATGCAGATGGATCGCAACCACAACGTTACTTTGATCTGGGCGAGCACATAGAAAGGGTACACCAAAACACATACAGTACAGTGCTCATTAGAACCGACTCGTAACCCAGTACAGGTACCAAGACGTCCGAAAATGCTGCCCAATCAATATGCGCTTGGTTGATACAGAACTCTTGTGGTTGTGTGTGGGGCTCACGGCTAATCAGATGTAGGGCGCTTTTGAGGGGGCCATCCGGACAGACTGGCAATCATTCACATCTTGGCGGAGATTTCGTTCTGTAAGTGGAGCCAATCTATGCTGAAAAGTCGAGAACCACTGTTTCATAGGAATCATCAGCAGAGTGGCCTCAGCATGGATTTACTTCACTAACAGGACCAAATCTCCACCAAAAATTCCAAAATCTCAGACTACCAACAAGTATTCACACCTTCGGATACTTAAATATGGAAGCACTGAGCATGGTCCTTTGGCCAACAGCCTGCCAACCAGTAGCCTATCCCCTCCGAGTTCAGTTGAAGTGAATCGTACTGTTGCGGTTCTTCGGATTTTTCTCGTCAACAATGCAAACTGGTACAAATTTACTAAACTGCACAACAGATTAGAACTAGCAAACCTGAGAGAAGTACTTGTACAGTGGAATATATTCTGTTCAAAGTTTTGTCCCCTTGCAAATAGTTTTGTTTTCTTTTAAAGTGCCCAAATTCTAATGGGACGCCAATTCTTGTTGGCCTGCTCCGGACGACATCGCAAAATAGCCTTCATAAATTTGGTGAGGTCCAGTTAGTTACTACTAGGGCATGGAATGCATATGTAACACAAGTTTTGAGTTCTGCGGGGCCAAAGGATCCCTTTACGTTCACTTTCAAGATCCGACGATCACACTGCGGTGTTTTCCGTGTACAGCTGGGGCAAAAACGTTGGAAACAAAAAGCCGTCTTGAATCTCATTAACACTATTCGGGCGTATAAAGTCGGGAAAATTCTTTGGTGAACCGGAACCCACAACATTCGTCATCTTAAGTGACCGTACTCCAGCCGAAAAGAGATGAATGTGTACATGAATTCTACTGATCATACTCCGGATGGAAAACATCAACAAGAAAAGATAGACCAACAAATATGAGGGGCTTAAGCTGGAAGTGGCAACGAAAACTCGGGCGTCGTCCGTTGGACCGCTCGAGATTGGCTAGAAATAATCCGCAGTGTGCAACTAGATGAGGTCCCACAGACGCGTCAACAACCGATCAACGATCAGGTTTTCAATTCTGGCTGTCAACACGAATGACAGAATGCAGTGTGCGCACACATCGTCGTTGTTTGTAAAAATACATCTTAGTGCGACCGCAGTTTCTTCGGGTGGTACAATGCGAAAAGGCGGTCCAAAACGATGTACACAGAGCTCTGGTTAACAGCGATTTTTGTTGGACCGAATCGTGATTCCGGATCTGTCATGAGGTTGCGATGACACCTCAAAAGACACGGCACCACAGTATCAACCAGGCTTCGGCTGTCGCATCACATTCTCACATATTAATGCGATTGCGCGAGGACGGTTATGCGACTTACAAGCAATAAATCGATCGGTGACACCACGTTACTGAATGCCTTGTTAGTAAGTATTAGGGTTCGGATTGCTAGAAGAGGTGTGCAGCCGCATCCTACCTGGTTTCGGAAATGTATCGTACCAGTATTGGTCGATGCTGCGCGGAGTGAGCGCAACTTTTGAAAAACAGGTACATTTTGTGAAAATCAGCATTCCTGTTTCACGCGAAATGTGTTTTACGTCGATAGTTGCATGAAGCAAGGTTTACATACTGAAACTCATAATCGGCGTTCGCCTGACCGATTCCTCTGCGTCCATCCGATGAACCCAAATAGAGAATGAAACGTTCCTGTGACTGAGGGTCTTGGCAACCTAAAGTACTTCATCATAGATACTAAGCGAAATACACTCGCGTGCACATCAGTTTGGTTTTACTAGGGGACCCAAATGGATCCCAGTTGAAGCCCTCTCGTTTATGGTATTCTTCAGTTGAATGTACTACACAAACACGTCTCACGTTTAAGTTGGTGCGATATTCCAGATATCGCAGTATGCTTTCCTGGAGAAAGCTACTCACAAGGCTACTGAAAACTCTTCGACAGCCCACGATCAGTTTCTCCCCTCTTGAGGCTCACCAGGTAGACGCGATCCCCAAGTCTTTACCCGGAAAAAGGATATTCAGCTGGAATTTAGTTGAGCTTCTCGTTAAAAGCAGATTGGAGTGCAACTGAGGGTAGTTCGCGAATTCCGTTCAAGCTGGATTCAAATAGAGCATAAGGTTGACGGAACTTCGGGGAGTGCTCCTATTTGATGGAAATGGTCGTGGACAGTCGAGGAGTTTTTTGCAACATTGTGAGTAAGTTCGTTCAAGATCCTGTGCGTACTACTTTCATTCTTAATGAAGAAACGGCATATGGCAACATTGAAGCCTTATTTTAAGAAAATGGTGCAATCTATGGTCCATTTATGCCAAGATTGTGTCATCTTGCTTCTGTTTTAGGGAACATTATTGGTTGGTTTGAAAGATATGCAGAAATCAACATCTCTTGTTGGTCGATTTCCTTCTCGATCATCCAATCAGATTCGAGCAAAATGTTCGTAATGGGAGTGACTTTCTTCTGGTCGTTATTGTACAAATTTTATTTGGCTGCTTATAAGGTTGTTTCTAATGCTGACCTCTTGGGTATAGTGCTGTAATTCAGAAGTGCCGCGTAGGATTTTACCCGGAACCAACTGTTTCTAGAACTACTTAATAAGAAGATCTGTTGCATTGCATATTAAAGGGGAAGTCAACACAACGAAGATAATGAAAACGGAATTCGCACAATGGCTTATATACCTGATGATATTTTTTTCGCCGGCCACAAATGTAGTCTTTCGAACATATAATGTTACGACAGCCTTAGACGGCTGAAAAACAAGATGCTTTGTGCGACAAATCGTGCAGCTTAAACAAGAAAGTGCGTGTTGAATCTAACTTGACCTTACGATAATTCCCCCATTCATTTGCTTACTCCGCCTACGTACTTTTTACCTCCAGTTGTTTTGCTTATCCGTACCCGCCACTCACCTTGCCGCAGAGGCCATCCCGTCTGACACTTGTGTGTTGGCATGTGTGTCTCTGTGTGTGTGAATGTGCGCAGCTGACCTACTTACCCATGCGCGTTCGTATCCCGTTTGCTGAGCCTGCCTTGACTTGCTCCGTGTGATCGCACGGCCAATGAGAGTCACGAGACTGTCGTCGGAAGGGACGACCGCAACCCACACTACTGAGCCATCATTCCGCTCGCCGTTGTTTGGTGTGCGGACGTTGACGCTGCACTGTGCCGGTCAGTGACAGACCTGTGCACTTGTTGACGCTACGAACGTGAACAATTGAGGTTTGTTGTACACATTTGCTTACCCTTATGTAAATAGTACCGTAGAATTTCGAACCCAATTCTTCCTTTTGATATTCGGGATTGTCGAACCTACGCGTCACTCGAAGTTCCGTATCGGGAACCTCAACAGTACTCAATTCTGTTCGTGAGATTGGATTGACAACCCGATCTATTTGACACCGAGTCACAGTTGCAGTCTTACCATGGACCCGTTCCGGCATGACCCCTTCCTGGCTCCTGGCTTTTCCCACCACAATGATCCGAAGACTTCGGCTGTGCTGGCCGAATTACGGGAGAGCTTTGCTGAAATGGACGAGGAGGATCGGGACTTGCATCGGAAACGGCAATTTACTAGACAGAGACATGAGGATAAACGGAAGTTCCTTGTGTCTCTCAGGCCTTCGATGGATGATGCATTAGCTGTTCCCATTACCTCAGAAGAGGATGACAACCGGCCAGACTACTGTTACACGGGGTGCGCTCCGATAACTAGCGATGAAGAAGTCGCCTCACAAGAGGACAATCATCGATCAGTCTGCGGTTCTTTGGGGTGCGCTCCAATGACAATGGACAGCAGACATTCATCAGAAGACAACGGTGCTCATTCGCATTGCGGGCTTTTGGGGTGCGCTCCACTAACCACTTGTGAGCAAGCCGTTCCACCCATCATGGGAGCAGGGTTCTATGGCGAGCCCGCATATCCGTCAGCGGAAGCGATGCATGTTGGTGTTATCTACTTCCGGACGGTTTCCACACAGTGCCTCAAGCTCGTGAAGTTTCTAGCCTGGAGAAGGCGTTTCGAAACCTGGCTAAACGGCTTTTCAATTTGTGTGTGCGCTATACGACGTGACTTAGTTCGGACGGTCACTCGCGGACTACATCATGCCAACTTTGAACTTTGTCCGGCGATACCCACCTACAAGCCAGTGTTTTCTCAATTTACGTATTGGTGTCTGCCAAGTGAGTATAAACACAGAACTCAGCACACGGTAATCTTCCCGCATTTACTTACTGAAGACGTTGTACTCAGTATACTGCGACAAGAGTTCTCCTTTACCCTTATCCTGTTGCATATTAATTCATGGAGGAATTATAGTGGGGAGTGTTGAATCTAACTTGACCTTATGATAATTCCCCCATTCATTTGCTTACTCCGCCTATGTACTTTTTATCTCCAGTTGTTTTGCTTATCCGTACCCGCCACTCACCTTGCCGCAGAGGCCATCCCGTCTGACACTTGTGTGTTGGCATGTGTGTCTGTGTGTGTGAATGTGCGCAGCTGACCTACTTACCCATGCGCGTTCGTATCCCGTTTGCTGAGCCTGCCTTGACTTGCTCCGTGTGATCGCACGGCCAATGAGAGTCACGAGACTGTCGTCTAAAGGGACGACCGCAACCCACACTACTGAGCCATCATTCCGCTCGCCGTTGTTTGGTGTGCGGACGTTGACACTGCACTGTGCCGGTCAGTGACAGACCTGTGCACTTGTTGACGCTACGAACGTGAACAATTGAGGTCTGTTGTACACATTCGTTTACCCTTGTGTAAATAGTACCGTAGAATTTGGAACCCAATTCTTCCTTTTGCTATTCGGGATTGTCGAACCTACGCGTCACTCGAAGTTCCGTATCGGGAACCTCAACAGTGCGTTGTCTGGCTATGATGTCGGGTAGACGTCAACCAGTGTAAATGTTAGTTGGTCAGTCACTGATGAACATTAGTCAGTTAACAGAACTAAACAGATATTGATTAAAACGGGTTACGTGCAATCATGAGATGTGTCAACACTCCATGTGTACGTGCACCTGCGTGACCATTCTATTGCTCTGTCACTCTCTAAAAATACTTTCTTTCACAAGCGACCTTCAAAACCGGACTGTGTAACTTTGAAACACTTCGAACATCTCTGCTCCTTTTTAGTTAATACATCAACCATCCTTACTTCGCTAAATTCTCTTGGAATCAGAGTGTCTGTAGGCTTTCTGAATTACCCCTCGAAACCCTTAATTAGCCGACGTGAAACAACGCCCATAAGGGCTCTGTAGCCGGACTTTGCCTCTGTTTTCAGCATTAAGTTAGGTGTTTGCCACTGTCTTGATCCTAAACAACCCATCAGCTCGGTGACTCTGCGCGATCTTTACTCTTGTTGTATGCGGTAGGTAAGCCGATAGGTATTTTGCGAATCGGGGTCTTTATGCCGAAGTAACAAATCGGATGTATATATTTGTGGTCTACATTGAGTGACATGTTAACCAACGGTGGCGAGCGGCAGTTGATTGCGCACTCAAGTGGGAGGCACAAACATCGCACCTCAACCTTCTGTTCTGCTAAATCGATAACGACAAACTTTGTCAGTTCTTCGTAATGAGACTTTAACAAAAAAATTCTTACGTGATGACGAGTAACCTCACTGAGCAAACCAGCCTTGTTGAAGTGATTACCATCATACCTCAGTCAATCAACTTTTATCATTCTGAAAAATCCGAGAAATCCGCTTCTATGATGTTCCAAATTACGCAAAATCCCCCTGAGCATCTGGAAGACATCAACCGCTGACGGACCATTGTGGAAGTCACCAGTGGTACTGTAGCATATCAGCTGTTTTTCCATTTGGCAGAGGTGTAACGAATCAGCTATGAATTTCGGTCGTGTTAGCCTAGGGGAGAGCAAATGTCCTGAGTAGTTCAATGGATACAGCCCCCGTGTGTTGAACTAGAGATCTGGGGTTCGAGTCCACATCCAAGCGTCTCTTTTCGCCCGTGTTACATGTAACCGGACTTTCCAGGGTTTCATAACCAAAGAAACTACCGAGCCGATTACAGAGGAGCCGAAAATATGCTCGAAAACACCTTTGGTGAAAAATTCTCAAAATTGCAGTGAAAACTCAAAGCCTTGTACGACCCACTGTATGCAGCATTCGTTTGGCTGCTCAAAAACTCAGAATGGACTGACTGACGTAAACTGCAGTGGAAAGAAATCACTAGAAATACTGCAACTGACCTCGTTCTGCAACCAAAGTTTTGCGCGCTCTTCTCAACCCGTAGCGTTCTTCTGCAGTGATGATCCGCTGAAATTCATGTCCTTGATTAGGGAGTTCTGAAAGGGGGAAGGGCGGGCGTACTGACAGGGAAACGCCTCCTGAAGAAGAACAAATAATGCTCAGAATAATTCTGAATATTCGGTTTTGGGGATAACTCTGAGGTCATCAGAAGAGCTGGGTAAGTAGCTACACACAGATAGAGCTTTGTGTCCTGACGTACACTAATGGTAGGCTGTGGATGTCTAGGGAGCTAACTGACCAAACCTGGGGAAAAATCATCAAATACAGTCCCAGAACAGAAAGCTGACAGCAGTGGAATGCTCCAGTTGGCGGCAAAACAGGCCTTTTTTAAAAAAAAGAACCTGCTGGAAACAACGGTGGGAAATACATAACAAACTGTAAGACAGTGCAGAAAATCTGAATTCCCGAATGAACAACGCCTAGAAAAGAAAGTAATCGTATGAACCAAATCAATCCTAGATTTTTGAGGAAGACTTTTTTTAACGGGCTCATGACACTTCAGGTTAGGAGAGATCGTAAGACCAAGGTATTTTACACACTAGATTTGATATAGTCGCTGAATCGCACTTGGCGACCCCAATATTGAGAAGTCTACCATGCCTTAGTGTGACTACATTTTTCGTGCACTCGGATGAGCTTCACTGCAGCATTGTAGTCCATTGACACGTATTTTTGTTCTCTCTAACCAAGCTCCCAGTAGTGCGGAGCAAGCTCTGTCAACGGGAGCCTAATGCACATGGTTTATCAGTGTGCTGTTCCTCAAGTTTGGAATAAATTTTGTAAAAATTGAATGGAAACGGTGATTAAACAGCTCCTTGAGAAGCGCCACCCCCGAGTTTTGGTCAGCTTTCCTCCAGTGTGAACGTACGTGATAATGTGACTGTGTAGCACGGGCGGAAACGTCTCTCGAGTTTTGTTCTGGATGTTTTGTGCAGCTAGGGTTCTTGATCGATTGAATCAAAGGCACTGCTAGAAACCGTAGGGTAGACCCGTTCTGATGTCCAAGACCTTCAGAAGTGCGTGTGCGGTGGAGATACTCCACTGCATCCACCCGTCTCGTAAGTAAATTGATGTATGGGGACGCTCACTGAAGATGTTGACATGCCAATGAGTAAAACTGTCAACAAAATAGGTGTGCATGAACTTGTTGGGGGGTTGGTGGGTCGCCAGGCTGAGAAACTTTGGGAATAATAGTGGAATAAGAATGGAGCAACTGGCGGGGCCGAACACAGGTTTCTAGGGGCACATCCACTTTAACACCAAAGATTTCACCTTTGTTTGACCCACTGGATTTATTTGAGTGTATTTTTGTCAGTTTAGAACAAACTACTCTGGAGGGGAGCGTTGCTGGTTAAGAATTCGATCTCCGTAGTGGCGTGTGTATCCAAAAGGATGGCAGTGTAACCTAGTTTGTAGAAAAAGTTCTCGAACTCGGTAACACACATGACAGTAACGGTATATCACTACTTCTAGTCTAAAAGACGTTTTATCGCCCATCGTTAGAAAGCTCCCGTAGCTGGCAGGCTTTGAAAAAATTTCAACTGATCATACCTTAGTCATTGTGGTCTCTTCCCCGGCTTTATGGACTTCGTTTTTGTGTCGTCTGAGTTTCTTGGATTGCGATGAGGTGAAACGGCTTGGTTCCCCATACAGGATTCCTAAGACAGAACAAAAGTTCAAGCTGAACTCCAGGTAACAAGAAAGCATGCGAGCCTTGCAACTTTGAGTACAGTAAAGTTCTTGGTTCCCACAAGTAGAAGAGACTCAGATGAGTATTTATTCTAAATACGTCCTCGGAATCAACATTTCTGAACGTGGACTGTTTCTCCACCATACAGTTTGGAGTCGACTTTAGTCAAGAGTCCGACGACACAGTGACAAGACGTGGTTAAAGATGCGTTACGTCTGCAGATGTTGCTTGTTTTGTCGTGTATTTGATGAACGGTTAAAAACTGACGAGCTTTCAATAGGTAGTTATCTAGATGAATTCTGATCTCTCGAGGCCGCAAAGTGTGGAAATCTTATTTCGACGTTTTGAGCCAAGAGTACGATGCGCGAACCTCAATCGACAAAATCACTGTAGTGTTCCCACATTTACTGCTGCAATAAAAAAATATTTAAATTTGTCTTATTAAAAATAGGTTTATATGAATAAGAACTGTGAAATTTTAACCCAACCATCGATTTTAAACTCAGATTAGGGTTGTGCGCTTAATACAGTTAAAGGTAGACCCATTCTAAAAAAACAGGCCTTGTTGTAAAGAACGCTCAACAAACCAACCCGTCTGCGAGGATATATTTACCTTCAGCACGCATGCAGTCGGACGGATGTACTTTACGGGCATTGCAAGTTCGTCCCAATGTAAGTACGTTGATGAAAAGTGAAGAGCCCATAGATTCAATTCCAATGGCGTGACATCTAGAATTGGCGTACCCATGATTATAAACGCTCCTTTCACACTCCACCGACCCATCCTACGAGAGTTCCTCTCCCGTCACCTCCCATTAAGCGGTATCCCCTCAGCTAGAAGCCATCCAAAAACACACCAAAACAACCTGGTATGTCTTCATAAAGGAAGCCACTCACAAGGTTGCTAAAACTCCTTTGACAGCCCACAGTCAGTTTTGCCTTTCTTAAGGCTTATCAGGTAAACACAATCTCCGAGTTTCCGTCAACCGTATGTTTTAATTGAACCCATATTGCACGAAAAACATAAACGAGAGATTCAGGTGAGTCTCTCGTAAAAACCAAATTGATATGCAAATGAGTGTACTCGTTATTTCCCCGTCCCGCATTTATGTCGATTGAAATGGGGACCATAAATATTACAAACTTATATTTTTATATATACGATGCAACAATGTCACTCTCCAATGTGCACGTAGGCTTTAATGAATTATCGACTCGGATAAACCAAGTTCGGTCATCAGAAACTCTGCCACTCAAGTAGGGTGGCACGAGAGCGGAATAAACTTTTTTCGCGTGATACCTGACTGTGAGTCCTGGATCAGAACCATGGAGGGTTTTTATTCAAATTTAATGGGAATGGTTTCCATTTGAGCAACAAGAAATGCGCGTTTTTTGGTTTTGAGTGGATCCGGTCTTCCCGGAGGCTGATACCACTGAGTAAGCTAGGCGCCTGTAAATTTATTTCGCAAACAAGGAGATGTTTGCATTGGGTGTCGATGCTACACATCAACCTACATTTGAACACGTATACATTCATACATAGTGCAAGCGTAGTGTTCATGTGACCCGTTATCTTAACGTTACTCACCATTCCTAAAAAATCGGCCGAGTTAATTTCAAACTAGAGTTTTTGGGTCGTAAACTCTTGTAGACTTTGTCCGAAATTCCACGTGGGCGTAAAATGCCAAGACAACCGAAAAAAATTAGACCAGAATACAGCATTGCAGAACAAAACGTCTTTTATTCCAGTCCGCTGAAACTCATCTTTCTGTCAGTTTTTACTGAATTTAATTATCTTCATGTTTTTCTGTCACAGTGGTTTCAACCTTTATTTTCTTGAGTACCCAAGATCATAAGCTGCAAGTACCATGGCCAGGGTTCGAAAATAACTCAAGCCCTCCAAACTAGCACAAGTCATGATAATACACACGTGTGTTGGTTTGGAAATAAAAGACTCTCGTTGGGCCGAATCGTGATTCCGGATCTTCCCTGAAGCTGAAATGGTACCCTCACGAACCACAACACCACAGTATCAGCCAGACTTCGGTTGTCACATCACATTCTTGCGTTTTCAGGCGATTGCACGAGGATGGTCATACTACTTACATACAAGAAACCGACCGGTGGCGGCGCCTTTTTAACTGTTTTTTTCGTGAGCAATATGGTTCGGGTTGCTAAACGAGGTGTACAGCCGCATCCTACCAGGTTTCGAAAATGTGTCGCGCCAGTATTAGTCGGTGCGGCACAATCCGACTAAAGCTTTTAAACAACAGGTATGTTTTCTGGCATACAGTCATGATTCCTTAAAGGTTTTTTATGAGTTCTTAGTCCGGACTACGGTGCAGTCGGTTCAGTGAACAGACATCATATTGATGATGACCAGCAATATATGATATGCTGGTTTATGTGAGATAACAAATGCATCTTCGACAGGACTCAAAACGACGCTTGAAAGAAGGTGACCGCATGCTAAGCAACCTGAAGTAGATTGACCAGGCGTTTTTCACAGTCAGTTACTACCTTTTCACTTCAAGCTCTTAAACAATGTGATTCTCTAAATATTTCGGTCTTAGTTGCATGTGGACTGTGTGTCTGAACGCGAAACATTGTGACATTGCACGGTACACGAGAAAGGAGTTTATGCAGTTATTTTGGAAAGAGATAGCCTTTCAAAGCTAGTAATCCCATCATATTAATGTTTTCGGCCCTCGAATGTATTCTTCATGCTTTTCCTGTTTCCGAGAAATGTCCCCATAGGTTAGTGAGAAATCTGTAAGCTGTAGTTTCAAATTTATTCACGTTTCTTCTGAACCGTATCCAGTACATTTGCGTGACTGTATATCGATTGTTTCCCTGGTTCATACTCCTAAAGCGATGAATCACGTGCAGCACTCCAGCTGATTCAAACGTCTTATTGATTAGCTCCAGTCAAGAGTAAACATCGTTCACATGATCATCAAACCCACTGTTTAATACAAATCTGGTCGTGCGCCGCATTTAGAGGGAGATGTCCTGTTTGGTCCAAAATAACACTTCCCACCCAATCATCACACTGCCCGTCTTCTGGTACCCCCGCAGATCTGTGGGACCGAACAGACAAAATGTTTGGGAATGGTCGGCTCATTTGAAGTTTGGAGGCCCATGATGGGGCCCGTGTTGTGTGTCAATTACATTTCTCTCGTGGAAAGCGAGCGAAGGGAGTGATTTTGTTACAAGATGTGGACAAATAAGCCCAGACTGTTGGCTGACTTTCGATCTATGGTGACATTCCATTAGCCAAAATGTTGTGATGTTTAGGAAAACAAATTGCTTCGGTCCTAGTTGGTTAATTCCACTGGGTGGACCACTGCTTACACAAAACACCTACTAAGATAGGTGCTTCCGCATGCGGCGCAACTCCACATGGTTTAGCCCCCTCCGACTAGTCTGCTTGTTTTACGGCATTGCGACGCATCGTGCCTCAAAGCTTCTCACGCCACCGTGGATACCCGTTTCCAACCTGTTCCGTTTGATTGCTAGGCCCTCCCACGAGCTAACATGAAATCTACAGCTTCTCAAACCTACCTGACGATTGTCTCGGCAGCCGGATCTCAGGCATCTACGATTGTGAAAATCCTGGTCCTGCCGACCGTGGACAAGGTGTTTGGGGATGCCGGTCTCGGTCATCGGTTTCAAGTGGCTTGATCATCGAAGCTGATCTCTTATTAGGTTACATTCGAACCCAACAGTGTTTGACCTTTTGTTGGAGGTTCGGTCTATCCTTTTGACCCGAAGAACTTTGTGCTATTACTCCAATGAAACGGATCAAGAATCCCAACATTTGGCTTCGAGTTTTCGCTGCGGTACTGCAGCTCAGCAAACCGACATGTTGCAATCTTGGTATATAAGCGCAAGTAAAGACTGTTCCGGAAGCACTTCTCCAGGTGGCCAGACTAACAACCCACATATCCGAGCTGCCTCGAAAGAGAGAAAAAAAATTTTTATGCAGTCCTTGTTTCCTGTCGTCAACAAAAAGTCATTCAGCAAATACTTAGCTGAGGATTTGGATTCCGTTGTTTCTGTGAAGCAGGGGATCTCTCCTTTAAACTCATGACATTTCAACCTACGGAGATTATACAAACCTCTGCCAGATGGCAGGTAGATTACCACCGTCAAAGGTCTGGAAATCCAAACAACAAAAACCAGTGGATTAATTCCTGCTATTTATTCCGACGGGACAGCAATGACCTCTGTTTTCGTGTTCCGTTATCGCGACCCAAAATTTTCCATACACCCAGATCCCATCTCCAACATCGATGCACCAGTTTGAAGTTCGACTTGTCGGTCTGATAGGCATTTGAGCTGTTACCGGTTACCAGGTTCACCTTAGGTTTACGCTGAGTCTTCCGGCAGTCGGCAAACCAGAAGCGAACCTCTAATATGTTGGTGTGTCTACCTTTTATGTAACCAAGGCGTCATCGAAAATAGTCATATCAGCTCGTGTAACGTTCTAGTTGAATAAATGGCGTCGCAGTGCGCCCCGAACTATCCTATGCATAAAGGCTCTTTGCCACTGGTTTTCACGCGGAAGTACATTGCTCGTCATCAAAGGTCACGTAATTCACCTTCCCGAACTGCTCGTACCAGAACGCCAGTACTTTATGATTACCGGGCATGAAACAGCAAAATGTTGCCAACTACTCTCGCTTGCACACCAATTTAGCTTGGACCCGATAAAATTTAGCTGAACCTCTTGCTTATGATGATCACATTTAACTGAGTGATCAGCACCAGACCGATTCATATTTCAGCTGGTACGATATTCGAGATATCGCAATACGCTGTCTAGACGTAGCACACTACTCACAGGGTTGCTGAAAACTCTTTGACAGCCCATCAACGGTTTCGCCTTTCTTGGAGCTCACCAACAAGACAGAGTCCCCGATTTTCCCTTCATAGACGAGAGATTCAGCAAACATTCAGCGGGGTCAGAGAGTCTTCAACAACCTCATGGGTTGTGTTACGTATGATAAAATGTGTCCACTGTAGACTCTAATCGAACTTGAGTTATCATGCGATTTCATGTTGTGCCGTCTAGCTCAGCTTGTCCACTCAAGGTCACATGCGCGCTCGAAACACATCCATCTGCTAGATTGAACTTAAAAGCTAGATTTCTTTATCTTTCGAGGAGTTGTATGGGCTGAGCTCAGCTGGTGAACCGAAGCAATGGATCTTGGGTGCTCTAATCAAGCACATAGCATCTTAAAGGTTCCCTTCAGGTCAAATATTTTTCTTGAGTACTAATCCACTGCAACATGCGTAGTAACTGATTTCCATCTATGACAGCTTTATAGCAAAATTTGTCAATCCCTATCGAGGCAGCTCAAGCACGTGCGGCCTTTTTGTCTTACGCAATATCTATTTCGTATCTGTTCGCCGTAAGACATTAAATGGCAAAGTACATCTGAGTGGCACAGCACATTGCAATCAAGGTCACTTTAGGATCGATGTAGGATGGACGTATCAGTGTGATATTTAAAGTCAATTTAAAGACAGGATGTCTGACGTGACTTGATCACTGAAAGTCCTCAGTAAACTTATCACGCAAGGTGATATCCCACATGTGTAGTTTCATCTCCCTTAGAAATGTTCATCTGACCGTCACTTAGATTCCACGGTGAACTGCCTACGCGCATTTTCCTTGGAAAATTGTCATCTGACTACAGAACCTTCAGAAAAACTCGCCTCGGAGAAAGTTTCCCTGGTTGGTTTCCAGTTAGACCGTTTCTCGATTTCAACTGGCCTTTGTTCAAACTTTGTTTCGATGAGGAAGTTGCTTGCCTGCGCTTCAAATGAAGTTGAAATGCCATTTATTCAGCTGTAGCACCCTTTCGGTGGCTAGCTGCCCTGCCACCCGAAGGAAGCACGAGGGCTGGGATACTGCCAGGTTGCCCAAGCCTACACAGGAAAAGTCGAGATGCTGAAGTTGGGTTGGAACCAGAGACCTTTCGTTCAATAAATTCGCGCTCTATCCACTGAGCCATCTCGCTCTCTGATAAACTGCACACATCAAAGGTTAATTTGTTTTCCCGCTTTAAATTCAACTTAACGTTCAGTGGATTAGTCCTGTAATGTCAAGATAGTTTTGTCCTGGTAGCTTCTAGGCAGACTAAATCCCAGCTGAATCTCTCGTTCATGCTGCCCTCTATCTGAATGTGCTGCACGAAAGCCGCTTCACGTTTCGATTAGTATGTTCAGCTAGATTTCGCAGTATATGTTCTTGACAAAACATACGACTGTAAGCATTCAGGAACCTCTCGTCAAAACCAAATCGGCATGCAAATGAGCGTATCTCGTAAGATTCAATTAGAACCAAGGGTTGGCGTAAACTCGAGAATCGTGCTTACCTGATGTGCCCCAAGAAGGCCGAAACCGACTGCAAGCTGTCACAGCGTTTTCATCAGCCTCGCGATTAGTGTGTTCCGTCATGGTAAAACATTCTTTGAAATACACACAAAGACTTTCGCGTTCTTTTATGTCCGTTATATATGATCCTAGATTGTCAAATCAGCTTAATCAATCATTCTGGGTTTGACGTTTCAGGCTGACGGATATCACTCTAATGCAGAACTACAAGGTAATCGATCCGGAATACCTATTTTACGACAGGCCACCTGAACAGCAGGTGATGCAGGCCACCGCCAACAGCAACAACTGTCTTCTAATTAGAAGCAGTTGTACTGGTAAATCACTGTCTACGATTAACTGGTTCTTTCAAACGCGTACGTCTAATTCTATCTTATTTTCACAAGCACCAGACATTTTTCGTACTCATTACAGTACTGTGTGACAATACACGACTTTTGAGCCAAAATGCATGATGGACTTACTGGAGATGAAGAATCGATGGGGTACGAATTGTGTGCAGAGCATAGGCTCCCTCGACGTTCCGTTCCGTTGTTTGTAAATTAAGTAGTATGGGATGATTATCCAAACGCAGCAGACAGCTGACGACCAGATTTGTCCTGCTTGTGGCTCATCAGAAGGACGTAGCCCCCGGAAGCTGAGAAAAGAACCATTAACCCTGACAGAAATTTGGTCGAGTGTGTTTGCCTACAGTTAAAGTCTGGGAATGGTTGTCTCAGGTTGTGGGGACCACCCCTAGCTGATGAATTTCAAACAAAGCGAAATCGGCAGTGGGTTGGGCAGTCGGCCCGTACTGGTTATCTCATGAAAAATACCAGACTTTCAAGTTTAATCTTTGATGGTTTAGTACTTCAGAACGAATCTGTGTTGGGTGGAACCACTGCACGTCCGTGCTCGTTTTGTGAGCTAAAGAATTGAACTGAACTGACCTTGAACTTGGCTGATGGATCCTAACCTGACTAGATGCACATCTGATGGTTAGTCAGTAAGAGCATGCGTAAGAACAAAAATCAATATAGAGAACTCGTGAGAACAAAGCCGAATTCAATCACATCGAAACGGAACAACGAGACTCATTACTATGTCCGCTTTGTATGATAGATTGGATATCGACTTTTCATCATCTTCGTGGTAGTTGGAACAATTCATCGTCTCTGATTCCGTTAAAGACTTTCTCTCCCTCTCTTATGTTGCGTGAATATTCTTTTGTCCGTCAATCCATCAGCTGACTTGTTGGTGACCTAAGAAGGACGACTGGAAATCGATAAGCATTTGCCGGCCGAAATATCGTATCACGATATTAATGAAAGCAAACGACAGAGGACAATCCAGATCCCTAAAGTAATTGACCAAGTTAAAAAGTTGGTAATTTGTCAAGCACTTTTCAAGCGGAGTGAAACACAGTGCAGTCTCTCGGAGGCCAAATTCAGACAGGAAACCAGGAGATTCCTGAAGTGGAAAGACGCAACTCAGTCGAATGAACAACGCAAGTATAACGCAAAATAACTTTCTTATATCAATAGCGTTTCTGGAATGATACGACAGTCCAGTATGACGGTAGCCTACAGGCCCACGAATACACTCAAGAAAGAACTATCAAGACCCAGAAGGCATCGATAAACCATGATGAAGGTCAAGTCTATTTACAAAATTCCACGCGAGGATTGTGACAAGCTATAAGCAGGAAAGGCAGGAAGGAAGCTATCTACCAGACTGCACGAGAACCAACTCGCTCTCAACTGATGCGATTAGTTTTCACTCACCTCGGTAATGCGGGATCAAGAAGGACGCAAATCCAAATTGGACCATATCAATGAACCAGCCTTAACAGGTGGAAAGAAGGGGCGTGGTACTCAAACGAGAAACCCATCAAAAAACACTGATATCGACCCAATCTATCGACGTCCGAAGGCAAAAATCTCTGGAAGCATCAAACCTGAGACCGCAAGAGAAGCCAGAGAATAAACAACTAGAATTTACCAGAAGAATGTAAAACGCAATCGAAGTGCAAGAAAATAACTACTGAAATTAGAATATCCAGTGAACCAATCAAATCATGCGTATCGGACCACAACGCAGAAAAGATTCTAATTGCGAGCATGACTTCTAACAACCATCGAGGCTACTGATATCTAACACTATTTGGCAACTACAAATATACAAGTAGACCTGGAGACATTGCCTATCCAAGTACGCACTGAGGATGTCAATTACGGAAAGCATACAATTTAATTGGCAAACAGATCAAATGCCACCTGACCAAAAGTCGCGTTAACACTTGTTAATACATTTTCGCGTTTTCCTTCGACAAAATAGAACACAACAACAAAATCTGCATTTATTCACGGACGAATTATGTTGATCACACAAACTCTCCGTTAAATGTACCCCTAAGCCCTTCAAAGAGCCCTACTTTTTGGGTGTTGTTTCGGCATGATCGTAATATTGCCTAGCTGCAATATCACGTCAAAAATATTCAAAAACTACTCATGAGTAGATATGAACTCTGAATAGATAACTGCCGGTTTTGAACTCCTTGGGGCTCACGGGGTAGATGTTGCCCCGAATTCCCTTGAAACTTAGAGTCTACTTGAACCCAAATTGTCCATAGGCAACGATAAATACAAACTAAGCTGTTATTGATCACAGACTCAGTTGAAATTTACCTTGATCTCTAGTGTACAACGTAAACTAGCATTCCTTATTATAGAGCACCTTCTGTTGGATGACTGGCTCCACGTTCTGTTGAAATTAAACCTCCAAGCTGCTTTGAATGTGGACAGACATCACGTTGGTTTATCGAAAACCATTTGTGTAATCAAACCCGTTCTCCCTTCTCAGCCCTAAGGTCTGACAAAAAACACGACCAAGTTATTTCGGATGCTATCTCGGAGTATGAAATTTGTATCCAGCAAAAGCGAAAAAGGACATTATCATTGGTAAGACAGAAATGGATGTAACATGTGTACGTTCTGTGCAAAAGTAAACCGGCGCGGCACATCCAACCGATAACAGTTCTCGGTGCACTAAGATCATCAAATTTAGCGAAATACACTCATTAGCATACCAGTTTTGTTTCGACGGGAGACTCACCTGGAACCCAGCTGAATCTCTCGTTTAGGATGTTTTGATATCGCTTGAAAACATCCTAAACGAGAGATTCAGCTGGGTTCCAGGTGAGTCTCCCGTCAGAACCAAATTGGTACGCAAATGAGTGCATTCCGCAAATTTTGTGCAATTTGGGTTCAAGTAGAACATAATGTTGACGGAAACTCGGGGGCTGCGTGGACCTGATGAGCCCTAAGAAAGATAAAACCGGTCGTGGGCTGTAGAAGAGTTTTCAACAACCTTATAAGTAGTGTATTACGTCTATACAAGATCATCGAATCTATTCAACTTGGCTTCTTTTCAGTCACTTAACGTGGCGTAATATCCCCAGGTAAGTCTACCATACCGATCCAGGTAATATCAGGCCAAAATGTCTTGTTGCGCTTACAATTTGTGTCTTTCCTGATATTCCAGCAGCTATGAGAGGTGCTAATTAACAGACCGAGCACGACAGGGTGAGAAACAGCTGTCATCCAACAGCTGGCCACCACAAGAGTTGAGTCGTACAATTGACCACCTAGAATCATATTGTTGATTTATGGCCGTTTGCTGACTAGTGATAAAAACAAGATGCTGCTCAGTGCAGCGATACGGGCGATCGATGTCTCTCATCTCGCACGTTACACAATTATCAAGCTAACCAGATGTGCCTCGAGGATTCAAGTTTCTACCATGAATTTTTGTGGCAACGATCGCATCACATGTTCAGGAAATGTAGAGATCGTGATGCGGCTGACTAATTTGTGGACGTCATTTGAAACTTTGAAGTGAAAGACCGCGCTTTCGGTGTAAAATCATAGGCAAAATGGAGGAAACTGCTCTCCTGCGCTTCAAATGAAGATGAGATGCCGTCTACTCTGATAAAAAATAAATCGTTCAGCTGTAACACCCTTCCGGTGCCTAGCTGTCATGCCATCCGAAGAAAGCACGAGGACTGGGATACTGCCAGGTTGCCCAAACCTAGACAGGAGAAGTCGAGATGCAGAGGCTGGGTTCGAACCACGGACCTTCCGTTCAATAAATTCGCACTCTATCCACTGAGCCATCTGAAGCAAAATGGAGTGACAGACCGAGGGAGTGATTTGGATCTGGAGTTCTTCATAGGAGAGACAGGAAATCCGACCTGTTTTCGCTTAAGACTGCCGAAATGAGTTGTCTGTTCCCACGGGGTCCTTGTTTGCTCACTGGTTTTGAATACATTCACTCCTGTAAACTATATTCTTTACGTTTATCTATCAATGATATAAACCAGCAATCATCCGAGCGGTCAGCGTGAGACATTCAAATTTGCGGAATGAAATCCCGACTTTAACCTCCAGCTCCATCCGGGATCAAAGTTCTCTCCTTGCATGAATTCACGGTCGAGTACCACTCGCACTGGGCGAGAGTGTAGCCATACAACCTCACCTAACGGCTCATAACTGCCAGAATCGTCCAGACCTGGATTCAAAAAGGACCCAAAGACGAATAGTTGAACAGTAAACAGCAATTCGATAGATACCGAAATGAACGGTGTAAATGGACGCAAAGTTGAGCGAGAAGATGCACTTGGTCTTGGATCTCGAGACATTCAACAAGCTGGAGGTCGGTGGTTCGTACCCGACCCTTTGAATGTCTTTGACAGTTGACAGTCAGTAAGTTTCCTTACTTCTAATCTTTCTTTCTTCTGAATGACTGGTTGTTGCGTTCAATAAACGGATAATTCATCAAAAATGTCTTTAGTTCACTATTCTGCCACCTCCACCCGGCGCCAGAATAGAACGGGAGTGGATCCGCTTGGCCTCTTCTTGTCCACTGCGCACACTGTAACGGTGAAGCTGTTCAACGTTTAATTAAATTCGCAACAAACTATACGTTATAATACGTGACTCCCCTGAGTAGTGGGCCAGAAACAGATAAATATGAATGGGTGGTCGAAGAATTTTCAGCAACCTTGTGAGTAGTGCATTACCTCTAAATATGAATGCTGTTTCTCTTACTGTCCTCCGCATCAAGAAAAGTGAATGAGGTTTATGCAAAGATTTTGTGGTAACACTGGAGGTGTAAAGCGCCCTGGAAGTACTACCCGCGGCGGACAAGTATGTACCGGTTCCTATCCGGCTCCCCGAATTTGACAAACGTTTTTGTACAGCCGGCCAAACTGCGAGTAAGACAGAGGCGTCTAATGAGTTTCTCGTGTCACGAAGATATACTATGCAGTCTGCTGTTTGAATAAGTTTCTGTGTTTTACAAAAAGTGGACGACGTCTTATCAATAACTCTTGATCGATCACAGATGTTATCCTCTATATGACGACACTGTGAATTGTTGAAAATTGTTTATTCGGTGAATACACCAATAAAGGGCGAAATCATGAACTGGATTGTGCCGTTCAATAACGAACGCCTCTGGAGTGTAGAGACCCAGGCCTGTTAATCGAAGAGTCACGTGTCCAAACAAGCTTCCACCGAATGATGAGCTCTAATCGGGACCCACATGAGGTGAGCATCTCGAGATCCGACCATATTTTCCGCTCAAAGGAAGTGCTTCCTTTCAATAGACTTTCAGAGCAAGCGAAAGGTGTCATGTGATGAAGACCCATCTTCAACGATGGGAACCTGCCCGCGGTATATATTGTGGCAAAATAACTCAGAGTTTTGAGGAGTTTCATCGGGAATTTGGTAGATTAGCTACATCTATTCCACAACTTGGGTATCTTATGCCATTTCTGGTCGATACCATGGTCAGGGAGTTCTCCAATGTATCACAAACACACTGTCACCGCTCAAACACACACACCCCTGAACAAGGCAATGCCCTTGTTCTGTTTTAGAATGCGGCTTCGATTTCAGCCACGTGAATATTCCTACTGCTGTGTTACGGTTAGCTCACACGAACTGACCAATTCATTCTGACTAAACAACCACCAAACCAGTAAATGTCGACCTTGTAAAACAAATGTCAATTCACTCACATGCCTAGCTCTTTGACTACCGGATTCTGATCGGGATTTCAACAATCCGACTTTTCTTCTTCATTATGCAACCAGCCCTAAACTGAAACAACGACCAGGTTACAGTCCGCTCAGTTTGTCTACTGTCACGTGTTCAACGCATTTGCATACTACCACGGTTCATTTAAGTCCATCTCATAGGGCCGTGACACCTTCGTGAACAGTGTGCTTACTAAAAAGAGTGTTTCCTGAAAAAAATGTAATAAGAACCCATCGAACGGATTGGGTCAATCTCGTCCTGCACTTTCCTTTCCATGACGATCTCATGGATTGATCATCGATTTTAAACTACATGGATTGAACAAATGTTGCTTTATCGATTTTTGGGCCCTGAATGAAACGCGAGTCCTGATTGTCCCCCATAGTAAGATCTACAAATCGTAGTCAATCCATACTAGTGAAAGTCACAAGCGTTAAAAACGATCATATTCATCCGTTTCTCTTCTTCTGTTTGAACGTGAAAACAGTTGCACAATCGGCAGTTTCTTTTTCAGACGTCTTAACTCCAAGCCTTTCAGACTTGTTTGTTACGATGAATCTGGTCGAGGTATTGTTCAATAAGGTCTTCGATTTTGCTGGGTTTTCAAATTTGTTCCGTTTCCATCTTGAAAGTCTGACGGAACCCAATAATCTAACCGTCTGTCACCGCCAGGCAAAAACAGTTTGCTATCTCCAGGCCATTCTCACATTACTGTGTGCTATTCATGGCTTGGCTCATTGCGGTTATGGCTCGGTGTTTAGAGCACGAAATCACTGACCGGACGGTCCGTGGTTCGAACCCGACCTATGCCTCTCGACTTCTCCTGTCTAGCCTTGGGCAAACTGGCAGTGTCCCAGCCCTCGTGCTTCCTTCTGGTGGCATGGCAGCTAGGCACTGAAAGGGTGTTACAGCTGAACGATTATCTTCATCTTTCACTGTGGTTTGGTTGTGAGGCCAGTAATGTGCTTGGTATTCTAAATTAGTACATCTGGTATTTTGTCTGCCCCCAGGGCACAGCTTTTTTGTCCAGTGTGAAACACGTATTTCGCTTGTCAGTCAACCTGTGTTCAAGACCTTGCGTTACAAAGAAGCGGCAATCCTCGGACTGCCATGCGATAATCTGGAAACAACTCAACCGAGCGTCGTACTGGAGACTAGTTTGTTTACATAAGAAGACAGTTGGATAGTAAGCTGTACATTCATTAGCACATGAAGCAGTAACTATTTAGTTTTCTCAAGACCACAAGGGCCTTCGGTGTGAGAGACACCAGATTGGTCACAATTTCTCGTCTATCCAAGTGCTAAATAACACCGTGCTAAACACCGTCGTAACAATTCATGCCTCAAAGACATCGCTGTCACTTTTTATTTAGTATTTATTCTTTACTATTATTATTTATTATTATTATTATTATTTATTTATTTTATTTAACTACGCAGTGCACAAGTATCACTCTGATAGTCCTAGGAACAAGTGGGCAGTGGGCTATCGGAGAGCTTTGAGCAACTTCGTGAGTAGTATGTTCCGCCACGAAAATGCATCTCCTGTTCGACGTAGTTCAATATGCGAAAAAATTATGAACGCAGTTCATGAGGACTCTACTGTTCTACTAAAGTATTAGTCTTGTCAGGGGGGCGAGCTATGCTGAAAAGCCGAGAGGCACTGGACAACAACTGTTTCATCCCTGGTGGGAATTATCAGCAGTGCGTACCTCAAGAAACTCAAAAAGCTTCGAACCCGCGACCTTCCGGCTAATGGTTTAATACTTAACTGTTCGGCCACAAAAGACTAAACAGCACTGTGATTAGCTCGCTGTTACACAATCGTGAAGACCACATCACGTGGTCACGTATTGATTGGCCCCTCGAGTGACCCATAAAGAAGTCTTACTTTTCTTGTAAAATTATTCTCCCCCTGAACTACTTACAGATTGATGATGTGAGGAGATTTGGCGATCTTCAATAGTGATGCGCGGTGCTATATTTGAAACCGAAGGTACACTTTCGGGGCGTTTTTTTGTTGTTGTTCTAGTTCTAAGGGTTGCACAGTAAACGTTTTCTCACCATGGATGGCCGAGATCATAACAGTGGTTACTTAGCAACCCCTCATGAAAGGATGGATTAGCAACCGATCAATTCATAGACACTTACGTAATTCATCTCTAGTACACAATGACAGCATAAGCGAAACCGGATCGGTCCTAAACGTTACTGATGATCGCCTGATGTCTGGTTTTCTCAGTCAATGTGCATAAACATCGTTGCAACAGTTTGCAACATAGCGAAATACACTCGTTTGCAAGCAAATTTGGTTTTACTGGAGGCTCACCTGGAACCCAGCTGAATCGCTCGTTTATGGTGTTTGCAACATAGTTTCAATGAGTACACAACCGCTATTGAGCCTGTTTGTTATTGAAGGGGGTTGAGAACCTCTTGAGACCGTGTTTCAGGTCTCTCGAGTAGGTTCGCAGGATATCCCAAGTCCATCGTGAAGCTTCACCGGTCAGTTCATGAGACTTTTAGTCCGATGCCGGTGGGTTTCAGTGTGCATGGTCTGGGCAAGAGTAGCCCTAGGAAGTGTTATTCTGAACGACGCTATGCTAATTCTGCCCACCATGAATCAATATTTTATCGATCTTAGAATGTCACAAATGTTGAGGCCGCTTATGCCTCCTTGATTAGACTCACTTCGCTCTCTTTTTAACACTACTCCTTCAGTTCAAAGGCGATTATTTTGATTGATCAGTTCCAAGTTGGAAGTCATTGCAGATTACCTTCATTTATCTCTTCTTAGAGCTACTCAGCTGAACATATCTTCGACGGTACAGGGAAGGAAACTATTGTCACGTTATATCTGAGGCGGGCACACTATATCCACTCAAACGGTGCATGCTGGACGAACCGGACTTATCACATTCAAACACTTTTAGGTCATAAAATCCAGGTACGATTAAGTTTTAGTGATTAATTTTCCAAAGCTTAGTATTATTTAAAAAGTCGATTTACTTTTTCATAATCCGCTGCATTTTTTCAAATTGTCAGTTAGTATTGTTAAACGATCGGGTCATCTCCAGCAGTATCGAGGTATGCAAGTTGTGTTATTGTACAGGCACATTATCAAATAGTATTCCACTACCCGTATGCACTTTGTATCAATTGCCGGGCGTATGACCGATTACAGTCAACGGCCCTGTTGTGTAGTCTTTTGACGAAAGCCGAAAGGTTTACTGCTTGTGACGCTTATCGACCGAGTCCAGATGCACAAAAGTCCTCGGTATGCGAGGTTAGCTTACCCGGGAGGTAAAGGAACCATCCTTACTAGTTTATTTATTAACCTGTTCCCTCCCCCAACATTCCGTGAGTCTTTGCTGAGCTTTCCCCGATCTCTAGGCATCCGATCGAATCCGAGCTCACTACTTGGTACTTGCCAAGTCCTCCGCATGAATCAATAACTATTCAGATTAAAACTTCTGACTTGTCACCGTTGGTCCAGCGATCCCTGTTTAAAAAGCAGTGGGTTTCAACTCTTGAAGCCTTAGTCCGTGGAAGAAACTTACCCTTCTCTATGCTAGCTCGCCATCCCAAATCACTTTCACTCAAATCAATGCTCTGATGTGTACAACTTGCATAGGTCAATGGAGAACGCCTTACCTAGTGTTTTAAAGCGTTCACTTAAGTAGACCGTGTCTTTGCTCACAATGTCGTTGTCCACAAAAGCTTAGTGATTCTTGCTCAGGGGCCCCACATTCCCAACCTTCAGCTGAGAGGTTTTCTTGTGTCCGCATTAGTCACCAATTTTCTCACCTGTTAGTAACCAAGCCTTCTGTGATTTGGGTACCAGACCATTTACCAGGAATTTTGAGTAAGCAGTTGCATTCCTAGGGGTTGAGTTCTCACGACAAATTCACCGATACCATGAAAGAACTTGCAGCAGATGAATGTGGCCTTATCTTCATTAAGTACATGATTCATCCGTCTACTGATATTCATCTAGGCTCGACTGGAAGCTCACATACATACCTTATTCTCGGATTGTTGTTCAGATGCTTGGGTTAGTGCAATACTCGAATATTTGCGTTCCATGTGGCTGATCACGTGACGAACTCCATCTGTGCGATAATCATCACGAATATAGTATCACTCGACTTGTATGAAGAAATTATGTTGCGCATATACCAGGAGGAGGATGCTCAACTAAACTGCCCGTCGCCACTATACAAATACTTAGAAATTGAAAGGCAATGGTCCCTTGAATTGTGCACCACAATAGGCAGGTTTGCGCGCCCGTCGCGTGTGATTCGGGTTCAGCTAATCTGTCTCGGATATTCGTGAAAACATGCGAAGAAACCTAGCGGGGAACCCGTTTTCACTGGTGCCCGTTCTGCCATAACCACGTTCACATTAGCAAGGCTCTAACGGACCAAACCAATAACCCCGGGGAGGGGAAATATCTTTAGACGAATTGCTGAAAATGTGGACTTTTAACGGTGCGCATCTGATGAATATCCGGTGCAGAGTTTCGAACCCACGCCCTCCAGGCTTGGACAGGACAGGGCACTTTGTGCGAGCTCAGCACACACCGCTCGTGCCCGAGCGGTTAAGTGTTCAAGCTACTGACCTGGCGGTCACGGGTTCCATTCTCCCTACTGGAGTTTCGTGAGATGCGCACTACTGATCATTCTCAGTAGAAATGAAACAGTTGTGCAGTGCTTCTCGGCTTTTCAGCACAGATTGGCTTCATTTTCAGGACGAAACTTCCATTAGAAATACCAAGAGAAGGATGAACTTTTCTATCTAATCGCCTGAGCGTGGCCTGTCCTTGAAAAGACTGAAAATGATAACCCAATTAGAGAACACTGAGCAATCTGGCAAAACCCCTCTCAAGATCGTCATCGCCTACAGTCACGGTCTAGTTCATGATGTAACAAAGAGTGACTATCCCGACGAGCGGCAAATTAAGTCTTACTTTTTGTGGAGTTGTGCTTAGGGTTGCAAATTATGGATTTTTCGATTTCAGCAGAACGGACAATCCATAGTTTTTGGTCGCAGTTGCTGTGGCTACGGAATTTTTTACTTCAGCACGGTAAAATGGAAAAACCCTGTTGATAAGTAAAAAGGATGCTTGTGAAAAGAAGGCTTCTTCAGTCATGGTATCTCAGTCCCAAGTCTTCTAACAATGTAGTTTATCCCCAGGAATTCCTTGACAGTTGGTATTCTTGCCATTATATGTGCTTTCTTACGAGAGAAGAACTGCG